>JANJYP010041983.1:0-20607 GCA_024605115.1 Rastrelliger brachysoma | reverse complement strand
TCAGTTTTTAATTCCAATTTTACAAACTGTGGAGTAATTACGAGGAATAAGACTTTGAGAATAGAAACAGTTTCTTTTCAGCTTATTTATTTAACAATTTTATGCAACAGAACATACAATATCAGCAACAGTTTCGCTTTAATAACAGAATTTAACACTTTATCAAGTGGTTACAGTATAAAATCTATAAGACAAATGTTTCTTAAATTAAATGTCAACATTTTCATAATTTCATAGGATCAGTTTTATGATTAACAAAACCTTTTTCATTAAAACATAATGTGATAAATACACAAAAGGAATAACTGCTTTCCTAAGGACTGGGGAGAGTACTGTATGATAAGTGATTTATTTATTACTTTTCTATTGGTTGGCTAAATGTTACAAACACCTTGCCTTTCTCCTTGGTGTTGCTCAACACCTTATCTTCAAAAGGGCGGCCAGATCTTCGCAGTAATGGGGATGCCATAACTTCATATCTGGCTGGACTCCCAACCACTTCAAACAGAGCAGAAGACTCACTGTCTGACTGTTTTGTGACAAATGTTGAGGTCACAGAGGAAACAAATACGTTGCCAAAGCCATCAGTCTCTTCGTATGTTTCACTTACAGTCTTTGTGCCAATTATTCCAGCAGGTTGTTCTGGAACTGTTTTTACCTCAAGCACACTGACCTTGCGCGGTGCAGGGGTGTGAGAATCTTTTGAAGACTCGACAGCCACAGAATCTTGGTTACCATCAGTTTTTGGTTTAAATGTTGACATAGTTGACTTTGGTTGTTCAGCAGTTTTTCTGGCAGCTGAGTGAATGGAGATAAATGATGGAGAGGACTGGGAAGATGACTGTCTTATGAGTGACTTATTGTGCATTTGCCTGGGCACTTCTTGTTTGGAAGGACTGGAATCTGAAACTGTCTGCAAATTCCTGTCTGTTGTATTATTGATTTGACCTGATTTCGCCTTGCTTGACACAATACTTATTTTCCTGATGTTGTTGGCAGGCTGAAGGTTTTGCTCAGATTTTAAAGACTCATCAAATAATCCTGACAAGCCTGCAATGTCAGCCTCAGATTTCAGATTGGAGACAGAGTACAGAGCTTTTTTAATTGCCTCTTCAATGTCAAGGAGCTTTGCTAAAGTCTGTTCCTTCAGATTCATTATTTCCTTGCTTGCCTTTTCTAAATCTTCAAACGCAGTCTCAACCGAGGATATACTTTCTAGATCATCATCCTGTGTCTCTACATCAACTTTCTTTTCCTCCGTTTTACTTTGCTTTGCATTTCTACTTGGTGTAGCTATCCAAGCAGGGACATTCTCATATAATGTCTTCAAGGAGCTAACGTTTACATCGCTGGTTTCTCCTTCCATCTCTTGCACCTGAGACAGGATTCCCTTAAGTTCCTCTCGTTTCCTTAGATTTTCAAAGATTTCCATGGCCTCCTTCACATTTCCTTTCATGATCTCCTCTTTGTGGACAGAGAGCCTCTGTCGTCGCTCATCCTCTGTCTCCTTTACTTTCTTCTCTCTTAAAACAACTTTATCCTCATATTTTTGTTGCTTTCCATTGTCATGATTTTGCCTTATATAGCATGCTTCAGTTGCATTGTTGGTCTCTGACAGTTGCTCATCAGTCTTGCTGTGTTGTTTTTTAGTTTTGTCAGTCTGCTTTTTGNAAGGTCTTTAGGGCAGCTTGTAAGCTCAAGTTCATTTCATATTTAGGGTCTTCTGCATAATTCTTCATGCACATCTGTATCTCCTCAGCTGCATTGATTTTCTGTATTACATTTCTCTCCATTTCCGATTCAGTATTGTTTGATGTAATTACTCTGCTGTTTGATTTGTTTCCTGTAGGTGGTGCTGTGTTCTTTTTCCTAATTTCATGAGAATTTGAGGCTACTGTTAGACATCCATTTGTTTGATTTGAGTCTTGTACAGCTTCGTTGGCACATTTTTGGCGGAATGTTGCATGTGAGGTGTCATTATTGATTTTGTTAGATGTGTTTTCTTGTAGTTTAACTGTAGGAAACTGATTTTTTTGTTTTGCATTTAGAGGAATTACTGCACTGTTTACATTGTCTTTGATGGAGCAAGAGACTTCTGGGTGTGGTGAAATAATCCGGTCATCCACAACTACGGATTTTGTCCATTGTGGCTTTGGTGGTAAAGTTGGCTTCTGGTCCTGTAGTTTCTCGCTTGTCTTTTGAGGATGTGGAGGTGGAGTTACAACTTCAGAATTGGATGATTTAGAATTTCCATTTGCTACAGGGTTCGGTGTTGAATTCTGTGTTGTAATGGATGGTTGTCCTTCACAGGTTACTGAAATTGAAGGAGACAATTTTGTGTCAGATGGAGGCATAGACACCACAACACACTGCTTGTGAACAGTCTTGCTCCTCCCTGAACAAGCCCTGCCTGAATTCTTGTATATCATAGCAGCTTTAAAGTCTCCTTTAGATACATTTACACTAGACTTCTCAAGAGATTGCAAAGCCAGTTGCACATTACCTCTTACAATATTTTCTTTATCTAGGAGCTTCTGCTCTGTTGCTGCACTCTGAAGAGACCTAATTGCTGCCTTTACATCTCCTCTAACAACATCCTCTGTCTCGTCTTCTGTTGTCAGACCATTACACTCAAAACTTACAGAAGGTAGCAGTGAGTCTGGTGCACAATTACTGACTACATCTGTACTTCTTGATATTTCACTCTGTTGGCAAGCCTTAAATGAAACATGGCTTTCCTGATCTTTCACTGCACCACTGACCTTTGGACAAGTCTTGATTTGCTGGCATCTGGAAGAGGACGAAGATTGGGTCACTGTTGAAGAGCTTTCCTCTTGTGCTGAGACATTCAGGTTGTATATTTTTCCTGGAACAATGACTTCCCGTTCCACATGCATACTTTGCTGCTTAGCGATTTCAAGGGACTTTTTAGCAGCTTTTACATCTCCAGATATGATTATTTCTTTTTGTGCTTGGTTTCCTTCTGTTTCAGGACCTTTTGCAGACATGTCCATTTCATAGATAGTTCCAGGTGTGATGATTTCCCGCTCCACACACATGCTCTGTTGTTTTGCACGTTCTAGAGACTGCATTGTTGCTTTGATGTCACCAGCCACAATTTCCTCTTTTTCTACCGTGATTGGTTGCTTCACTGCAAGTTGTTGCTTTGCTGATGAGATATCCCCAGGGATTATTTCTTCTTTTGGAATACTGTTTTCAACACTAAGAGGGGAATCTGATGAAAAAACCCTTTTAGTGTTCTTAACATCTCCTGGCAAAACATCAGAAATGGTTCGCTCTACCTGCTCTTTTTGCTGACAGAGGCTTCTCTTCGCTTCCCTCACATCACCCTGTACTATTTCAATATGCTCCTTAGTCAAAAGGTTGTAATCAACTTCATCTCCCAATTCCTCAGCCTGAAGACTTTTCAGGTAGTGCAGATCTCCTTTCTCAATGCAACTTTTGTACAAGTTCACATTTCCCTTTTCATTTTCGTCCACTCTACACGACGCTGCAGTCCTCTGACTGTTAGCAGTAGCTAACAGGTTTCCAATAGTAGACTTTACATCTCCTTTTTCTATAACGTGACTCTCAATTTTGGTTTCACAATGACAGATGAGTGAATACACTGACATCTCTGCTTGTCCATCAGCAGTCTCTTGCATCATGATTCCTTTCTTCAAATCATTGTCTTCAACAAGCAATTCATCAATCACCTGGACAATTTTTTGTACTCTTTCATCCTTCTCAAGGTTGACAGTTGAGTCCGACTGGCAAACTGGAAGTTCTACAACTGTGGGGTTCACTATACCCTTCTCCACTTCTCTGAGAAGAGTAACTTGAGCCTTTGCAGTTGGTTTGAGCAAGAGTTGTAACATGATGTTCCTGATGTTACCCTCCACAACCTCCTCTTTCTGGATCTGCACACCTTTGTTGCTTTCAAGCTGATATTTTGCCATGCTCACATTTTTACTATCATTCGCTTCTATTATGATGCCACTTGAGCGAACAAACGTCATTTGATGTAGGTATGACAGGGTGTCAACAACACTGGTAGCAGTGATTTTGTCTAATGGTGTGGTTTCAAAGAGCCAGGTAGTGCACTTTACGTCAGCTTTTGGTATCTCTTCCTCAACACCTTGCACTGCAGAATCTTCGGGCTCTTTGATCTTGTCCAGTGGCTGTGATTCAAACAGCCAAGTGCAACGTTTCACATCTCCTGTCTGACTGTCTTCCCTATGAACTGTTTTTACTGGACTTTGCTCTTGAGGTTCCCCTCTGAGGCTGTCTATGGGTTGATTCTCAAAGAGCCAGGTGGAGGTTCTGACATCACCCCGATGGACATCAGTAACANTTTTTACTGGACTTTGCTCTTGAGGTTCCCCTCTGAGGCTGTTTATGGGTTGATTCTCAAAGAGCCAGGTGGAGGTTCTGACATCACCCCGATGGACATCAGTAACGCTGACCATTCTCACGAACTTCTGGTTTGACTGTTCAGATTCAAATATCTTTTTATTGAGCTGCACATTACTGCTTCCAAAGTCTTCAATGACCCTGACAGAAGGCTCATCTCGACTGGTAAGGGAGTCCAAAGGTTGCGTCTCAAACTTCCATCTGGCTGATTTGACATCTCCTTTTTTGACATCCTCTTGAGTGACAGCTCGGATCACATAAACTTCATTCTCTGCCTTGATGGAATCAAGTGGCTTTGTCTCAAACATCCACCTTGCTCCTCTCACATCACCACTCATCACCTCCTCTTTTTGCACAGTTGTCACTTCATGAAACTGTCCCTCTTTGTCCTTGATGGCATACAATGGCAGGGACTCAAACATCATGGTGCTTGACTTCACATCAACATCACTTACAGGTTCTTCCACACAGACTGACTTCTCTTCAATTGGCTGGTCATGGATTTTGTCCAGTGAGGAAGTTTCAAATATAAACTTCTTGTTTTGTACATCACCACCCTCAGCATCACTGACTCTCTCAGTGCTTGTCTCTTCATTGTCTTTGTTAATCTTGTTCATGGAACAGTTCTCAAACAGCCAAGTGAATTTATGTACAGATCCTTTCTGGATGTGTTCATCTTGATTCTGTTCATTAGATGCTGTCACTATTTCTGATCCAATTTCATCAAGGGATTGGGATTCAAAAAGTTCTTTGACTCGTGAGACATCTCCTGATTGAAAGTTAACTTGGCTGACACATCTCACATCTTGTTCTGAGTTTGTGTCCTTTCTTATTCTGTCGAAGGTTTCTGTTTCAAAAAGATGCTTGACTGTTTGAACACCAACCTCTGATTGGAAAGAATCCTGTATGGTGCTGCAGAGCTTCAAGTTGTACTCTTCACCATCTTTGATGGTGTCTAGAGGCTGTGACTCAAAAAGCCAAGTAATGGACTTGACATTGGTATTATCAATGGCTTCTTTATCATTCACTTTCTCTGATTTGTCATACAAAATGTCCATTGGTTGTGTCTCAAATAACCATTTGCAGGTCTTGACATCACCTTTACGAGACTCCTCTTCTACAGAAGTGCTTGGCTCTGTTTGGTTGAACTTGGAATGGATCCCATCTATTGTCTGGGTTTCAAAAAGCCACTTTGCCATCTTGGCATCGCCTACAGTATCCTCCTGTCTGGTGATGCCTTTGATAACCTCAACATTTCCTTCTCCTTCTGCAACCTGATCTAAAGGCTTGGTCTCAAACATCCACTTATAGTTTTGAACCTTTCCTTTGATGAATTCCTCTCGGCTTACTGTTGTGACTTTATGGAAGTTTCCGGAGCTGTCTTTTATTGCATATAGGGGAGTAGCCTCAAACAAAGCCTTGTTGCCTTTTACATTTCCTGCTGAGATGTCATTTTCCTTCTCATGAATCTCCTCGTCAGAATGGGCAATTTTACCGAGAGGAATTGTTTCAAAGAGATGTTTGAATCCCTTAACGTCACCCTTTTCTATCTCTTGTTCTTTGAATGTGGTGCTCTTTTGAATGCTGCAGCTCTCAAACATTTCCTTTTTGCCTTTTACAGCTCCTTGTTCATCAGCTGAGAGGGTAATTTTCTTAAGACGCCCAACTTCATAGCTGTCATTAAGTGTCTCCATGGGTTGAGTTTCAAACAGCCACATAGAAGTTTTTACATCTCCCCCAATTATTTCTTCCTTTTCCAAAGTCTTTTCCTCAGAGTCTCCTTTCAGTGCTGCCAGGGGTTGCATTTCAAAGAGCTTCTTCTTGTTGACTACGTCAGCCTCTCCTGTGCAGTCAGCCACTCCTTCAAACTTGATCACTCCCACACCCTCTTGTATTGTGTCAAGAGGCTGAGTTTCAAACATCCACCTCTTTCGGTCATCTCCTCCTGTGTGCCCCTCTTCTAAAGATATACCCCGGATTATTCTCACTCCATCAGTGCCCTTATTAATCAGGTCCAAAGGCTGGGTTTCAAAAAGCCAACGAGCAGTGCTGGTGTTGCCACTGTTGATCTCCTCCCTGCAGATGGATTTAATTTCATGGATATTGCCGCTCTTGTCTCTGATGGCACAGCAAGGTTCTGCCTGGAAGAGTTTCACAGTCTTCTGGACATCTCCTTTCTGTTCCTGGAGCTCAGACTTCAGTTTCAGGAAATTATAGTCTTCTATGGAATTGCAGCGTCCCAGGTCACTCAGGGGTTTAGACTCAAACAGCAGCCGAGTCCCACTCACATCTCCCGGCTGGATGGGCTCTTTCAGGACTGCTTCGACCAGTTCACCTTCTTCTGTTTGTGATTTATTTAAGGAATCTAATGGCTGGGTCTCAAACAGCCATGTTGATGTTCTCACATCTCCTCTGACTGAGCTCTGTCTTTTAGCTCCAGAAATTTGCTGTGCACTGTCAATGTGCTCAAACATGGAAGAGGTGGCTCTGACATCTCCACCAGTTAAGTTTTCCTCATCCAGGAGCTTTTTGGTTGAATGAGGATCCCCAATATTGTCCAGAGTCCAGTTCTCAAAGATCCACCTCATTGACTGCACTTCACACTGATGAGCTGGATCCACTGCTTCTGTGTTTTCTGACTGCACTGCCTTCATTATCTCATCATCCATTACATCATCAAGACTTCCCCGAAGATCTGGGTGGATGTGTTTAAAGAGCCTCTTTAGCTCACTCTTCTGCCGTTGCTGGTAGAAGGTGGAGAAGGTTTCTTTAGGTGGAGGCATAGGGAGGCTACTTAATCCTGAGGGCCCTTCATAGTCAAGGGGTCTAGGTGGCACAGGAGGAGGTGGGGGGGGAGGTAGGTCGTCTTCATCATGAGATGAGTGTGAAACTGTGATTTTCTTGGCTGCGTCAGCCATCTTTAAATAAAAAAACAAATGGGAGTAACATTGTCAGGATTCAGCAAGTTTCAACAATATTAGAGTACAAGCAAATATAGATAGCATGCATTTAGTAAGCAAAGCTATACATTACCTTTCTTTATGATTGCAGATATTTTTCACCGCAAACCATCCGCTGCCACACCAAAGGTTAACAAAACACTTCATAGCTGTTAGTATGCAGACATCACACAGACACCTAATTTATACTGAGTGAAGGAAGTTACTGTAATACTTACATATATGCCTCCTTTTTCTTATTCAAAAGGCTGGTGATAATTTGTAATTTTTTTTCAGTCAACAAATTTTGTTGAAAGGCCAAATTCAGTGATGCATTAGTTCTTTTAGTATTGAAGGAAAATGTCATTCAGTGCAAAAGTGTGGCACATGGGTTTTTATGCATTTGTGGGTAACAAAGCAGTTCTATAACATGGAAGATGAGCAATCTAGCAATCTTTTTTTTCACAGACAATACTTATTATTAGGATCAACTTATGGTTGGTTTTGATCTTTTTTATGTGACTTGTTGACGATTTAAAAAAAAAAATGAAACATCACCACATCATTTAATGGTTACCTGTGCTGCAGTTGTTGAATCCACTGAGTTTTTTCATCTAATTTTTCAAGATTTGTAATGCTAGTGATGGTCCACCAAAGATGTAATTTTATTCTATGTTATACATTATGGTAATAGTAACAATAGTGGCTTCATATCCTCTGTTATGCTGTCCTATTCATGGCACTGTATCCTACTATTTCAAAGCACGCTGTTGCCTACGATACATTAATTAATGCAACATTAATACAAATCCTAAAATATCATACTAGCTGTAGTTGTTTATAATAATTTAGTCACAAGAAAAGATTGTCATATATGGCAGTATTATTTGCTCTGGTTCTTATGGTTTTATGTAATTGTATATACCCTTATGTTAAGTGTATTATGTAAAAGGTCAACCACATCTTTAGTCATGCAAGCAAAGAGTCACTGCACACAGTTAACAGCATCCGCATACTGTTGAAAGAAAATAAATTGAACTACACAGTACCTTACTGCTTTTAGACCTCGGTCCGGGAGTACCAATGAATTCCTGTCAAACAGAAAAATTAAATGGTGATTAGATTTGTTTATATTATAGCTGAAGACAAATACATTGTTTATCATTAGGTTATGCATTTAGTGTATGTAATCCTTTTATTGTAAAATGATGAAAAGCTCGCATTGTAGCAGACCACACTGGTCACTCCCTAGTGAAGACCTTGACCCCAATGGGAAGGAATGAGAGGCATTTCAGGAACTCACTGGTTGTGTTGAGCCTCCTGTGGAGTCGATAGCTGCTGCTCTTGACAGATAGCGTGCTGATCTGTCTCTAATGGAGGAGGAAGTAGATATCCTGTCTCTCACTTGTCTTGCTGGGGTGCCCCCCTTAGTCAGTGATGGACTATATTTGTCATCTGCAAAAGAAAAAAAAAAGAAAGAAAAATTAGATATACCTAAAATATTAATATAACTGATCTGTAAAATAATACTGACTGAAATGATGAAATTTAATTGTATTGTTCTCACTAGTTTAGAGTCTTTGACACACTTTCAAAGGTAGGACTCAGATAGTCCTATAACCTAAAATAAGCAACGCAGAGTGTGTCTAGTGCCAGCAACAAGTATAATGATAACAGTTTGTATGTGTATTTATAGTGATAATCATATTATGTGTATTTATAGTCATGTTGGAATCTTTCTTATCAGTGCACTCTTGTTTCTCCTTAACTTATGGAAACTATTTCATCTGCAACTGGCCCACATTGCACCCTAACTCAGAGGTTCAAATTGTGAGTTTGAATTTCACAATATTCAGATGAGACTACATTTACTGCGCTTAATAGAAATGTTGCAACAAACAAGTCAGTTCATGATGGCTTTGATCTAACTAGCTGACAAGATAAATTGGCCCACACAGCCTGCCCGCTGCCTCGGATCCTCAGCACACTGCATACCATTGACTGACTATGACGCCAAAGAAGGAAAAAAAAAAACAGCAACTGCTAGCTCAGCTGGAGTGACACAGAGTGTTTGCACATTGTTTGTGAGAACGCTCTGCCATCAAACCATCAACACCTGACCACAGGAATGCGACAGGCTGACCCCATGAAAGATGTGAAACTGATCTTACCTCTAACCTGCAGCTGAATTTCGCTAATGTAATACTTCAAGTGATTTTATTTTTATAGCAGAACACAAACAAATAAATCATATAACAGTGAAATTATGTCAAACTGAGCTAAGGGTATGGTAGAGAGAGAATGATAACTTCGGGAAATGTTTCAACAACAACAGCAGAGTGGACAATGTGGCTGGAGGTCAACAGCTCAGTGTGTTGCACAGGCCATCCAGCTGTAACTAATGGCCAGATTTGAACACACCTCCTCTTTTCACACAGTAAGCCCTCACAGGACAAAAGGATGGACCAACAAGCTGGCGCCTCTCACGAGTCCGGACTTAAAGCATTTTCATAGATGGGTGAGCAGACAGAATGAGGCAACTGAGTGCCATGTGTGTCCTGCTGAAGTCCTCACCCACTAAACTGAGAGGTCAACTCCACCACTTGTTATCACTGTACACACCTCTACTGATAGCTGATGAAATACTAATTAGTAGAAATCTGGTTGTCAGCAAATCAAAAAGTGACTCATGTAAAATAAGCTTCTTTTAATTACTTAATATAAGTACTGCATTGATTTCTGCTGATCTTTTTTTTTTTTAAGACTGATAACTTTCTCTATGATTTCCACAGAGTAACTTTTCTTGACATCTCTTTGATCTGGGTTAATTCTCCAGGAATGAAGAAGAGCTATTAGCGGCTAAGGAATGTGAGGGAGTTTTGGGCCGCTGGCAGCTGTACAAATGATGGTGAAATGCAGTTGGTATTTGTTCTTCACCACCACCTTCACCACCATCAGCTGTTGGCGATTGTTGCCACATTCATAGACGGTAATGAAAACCGACATGCCAAAAGGTTGGAGACCCCCCAAACAGTCTATCACCTGGCAACAAAAGTTATCTTTGATTTTCCTCATCGCTTTTTTTTTTTTTTTTTGGACAGATGCTACTTCTCATTTCGCAGGTCATCATCATTCTTTTGATGATTAAAAGAAAGAAAGTTGCTTACTGAGCGATCGAGTCGTCTGACCTTCCATTCCACACATTTGAAGGGATAAGGTGCTGAGAAATGATACCCACTTAAGACCTAATGAAGATCCCAGCAATACAGTCACAACTCTTTATTTGCAACTGCCTATAACTCTGATATTACTCAAGAAAATCAGGTACAAAAGATTCAGAGTGGACAGCACTTTTTTTGTCTATTTTTGTCAAATTAAATAATTTGATTTTACGTCACTGATTTTATGCTTGAAACAGTTTCTCAACAATTTTGCTGGGGCAATATGAAACTTTAACTCAATATTTTGAATACTGCTTTACTGAACTACAAAAGAAAGAGCATCCACTAGACTATGTTCACTTTACTTATGATACAGAATCTATTAATCATGTAAAACAAGCAAATTTACACAGTGCCCCTCTTATTAAACAAGTATAATTCTACAGTACCCACAAAATCACATCTGTCTCCTCTATTTAAATAAAGTTCATTCTCTTGGTACTCACTAAAATGCCATCCGGCGTTGTTCTTGATCACTTTTCTTTATATCTCCTTGTGTTGGATAACTGACTCTTAAGGCTCCTGTGATTTGTGATGCAGCTTGTCTCCTCTCTTGTTGCTCCTCTCTGCCTGTCACTTCACTTCACTGTGACTGAACTGTTTCTAGCCCTCTGGCATCGGTGACAGCTGATTTTTATCAGAGCCGCTGCCCCAGAGGAAGACTGGCTATTTTGGGAGGGCTGGTGGCTGCTACTCGGCTGAGTCAATCACCTCTGTTAGTCACTGTGGGACTGGGGGGACCCCTCCACCTCCCATTCCCATTGCTACATTGTCACCCCCTATATCCAGCCACCGGGTGGGACCTATAATATGTGTGTCAGTGGGTGTGCGGTGCATAACACAAGAAAAACAGACAGGAACTCAGTCATGGTGCCATGGTATTAGGGTTAGGTGGTGTGGTGATAAATCTGCTAAGGATGGAGGTTGAAACATAATTTTTAGCTGAATTATTATACTATTTAACAGAATAGTATGTTTAGGATCATATCCCACTGCTGGCATCCAAACACACCAATTAATCATGTCAAAAACTCTACAGGAGACACAGTAGATTTACCCTCACATTCCTGTCTGTGTCTTACTTGCACCAGACTCATCACAGGGTCAAAGCGTAAACTACTATGATAACCGTGGCGATATCATTTCCAGGATAGAGAGGTATGGATCAGAGGGCCAAGGTCTGCGTCATGGTGACTGCCTTACTCTATCTTAAGCATGTGTGCTGAAGGCATAGTTATGCATTTACACCACTGCATCCTTGTCTTTATTTAGCTGTTTCCGTATGGCTCCCTGGGCCAAAGAACACAGTGGTGACTGCTTACCCATCTCTGCCAGGATTTACATGGTCACACTTAAAGTAGAAGAGGCCTTGATCCTGACATTTCTACTCTGCGGTAACTTAATATAGGTCCGTTTGATACTACATGTGTGTGAATGCCCAAGCACTGTTTTTGTGACAGTGACTGATGAATGTGGCTATATACATATCTCAAAATATCATCACAGTAGTCAGTCCTGAACAAAGAACCAACAGGAATACAAACAATAAATAGCTCAAGTGGAAGTGACGGTGGTTTTGATTTCCTAAATGTTTTTAATGGTTCTTTTTAAAGTACGAACAACTGATAGTAAACTGCAGTACCTCAATATATCAGTGGCCTCATGCCTTTGAGGAGGGAACCTTGGCATCAATCCCTGCTGCCCTATCAGATCACAGAGACTATAAACAAGAAATATAGAGCCACTACTCACCGTGTGAGTATCTGGACAGTCTGTCATAAGACTCAGGGAGCCCATTCATGGCCTTTCCTCTGTCCAGTTGGGCAGTTCTCTGTGAATAAACAACACATAGTGACGTGAAGAGAATTACAATACACTGTTTGTGGTGGTTTCTAGTGTTATGGCTCACAGTCATCCTTTTTGTTTTTTCTGTTTTGTGACAATGGCCACCCAAAGATTTCAATCATTAGAAACTTAAGCAAATTATTTAACAATTTGTAAAATTCCCTCTCTTGTCTAATTATAAGGTTGATATCATCTTCATGTTTGCCTTACTGTTAAAAATAGTATGAAGCTTATGCTGGTTAGCTTAGCTTAGCACACAGTTTGGAAAGAGTTGGAAACAGCTAGCCTTGACTTTTAAAAAATAGCTTTTATCTCTCTGTGAAACCACAATGTTTATTGTTTCATTTGGATCCCCATTAGTACTCACTGAGATAAAGACTATTCTTCCTGGGATCCACATCTTGTTGCTTTCACATTTTAATATTGTGAGGATTAAACAGAAAATAATGTTTGGGCTATAACTTATAGTTTAAGCTTTAATGGTGGTAGGATTCAAAAAAACAAAGCACAACTTTGCTAGCCTAGTTTAGCTACAGTAAATATCCCCCAATATGTCTAACCTAACTACATGAATGTAAAAATGTGTGTGTTTGAACTGGATTGAACTTTTTTTTTATCAGGAAGTCAGGGTGCTGTGTTTCTTTATGAAGTGGTGTACAATTTTGCTATATGTTATCAAACGAAATGTGAAGTGGAGCATTTAGGACAAAGGCTGTTGGGTGATGTGCATTGCTAGGTCCAGCAAGTTACCAGTTTAACATTCATAGCGTATCACTGTGAAACTTAATACTTTTTATACAATATATGTTAAAATAAGTCATGTAAGTATTACACTGATGTGAGTCACCTGAATTCTTGTGTCCTTTAAAGGAGTGGTATGACTTCTCCAGTCCTGCAGAGGGCGGTCTCTTCCTGTCGTCTTCCCTGAAGCAGGCATGGAGTTCAGTTGAGGGCTGCTGTCATAGTCCTGCTGTAGGGTGGCTTTGGACTCAAACAGGGCACACAGAGCTCTGGTGCCTGATGCCTCCTTGTGTGGCAGGAAGTCCATGGAGAGACTCCTCGACAGTGGAAAACTTCTTAAAGATCCCTGCTTGTTCTCTGTCCTCCACCATCGACCTTCCACCAAGGTTTCTGGCACCTAAAAGCCAGTGTTTAGTTGATTTTTACATTATCACATTTAATTCTCATGATGAAAAAAAGAAAACATTTATTACCTGGAGCTTCTGTTCTGCCTTTTCAAAACCTCTTAGGTCATCACAGCTTTGGTAACTGTTTGAACAGATTTATAAACATTGATTTATTTGTCCAGGAAGCTGCTGGTGTTAATTATAGGAAAATCTTAAGGTTTATGAGCAGTAATCAAGTATTCATTCTCTCTCTCTGCTACTGTGTAGATGAACTTTAGACTGCCCTAATCAACATTAAATAACTGTGTAATGTGAACAGAATTACTCATATGACCTGACATTACCCAAGTCTGAGCTATATAATGTCTTTTATTGCGTCATATTGATTTTTATTACCTGGAAATTCACTCTCACTACTCTCAACAGGTGGTTGTTTTCCAGCAAAAACGTTCAGATAAACTGACTACTATCTGCCTAGCTGCAAGTCTCAGACAAAGTTAGCAACTAGCTCCAGAACATACAACAGGAACAACATCTCCAACTGTATAAAAATTATGCTCAGTCATGGTGATTGTCAATAAGCTAGTTAACAAGTATATATATGCAAATGTTAAGTGACAGGACTTACTGTTTCACCAGCTGAGACACAGACTTTCGGTCCCAGCGGGTTGGAGCTGGCATGACCCATGACCTCTCCTGAACCCCAGAAAGGTTCTTCAGGGACTGAGTCCTCCTCATAGCAGTCTCTCTAACAGCAACTAGAATATTATATAATATAATTTTACTGATGTATAACAGCTCTAAATAACCTTAGTTAAACAGGATTTATGTGTGTTAATGCTTACAAATGATTCACACCAGAGTATATAACTTCTAAAAGAAAAAACTAGATTCATTTTGACTAATCATTTTTCCTAGAATTCACACATTCAGCTGAGGTTTAACTTCAGTTGAGTTATTATATAACAGGCTATTCCACTGACAGTCATATGACTCTGTTAATGTTTATGAACTCCTGCAAGCCCAAACTTACACTTCGCTATGAATGTTTGTTATTGTGCAAACTGTAAATAGTTGTTGACAAGTAATTTCAAAAAGAAAGAAACACAAATATCATAAATCTAAATTTCAAACAGAGAAATGTATATTGCATAAATTCATGCAGTTAGAGAGATCATTCCAGTCATCTTAAGCGATAAAACATGTCACAGTCACAATATTATTATTGCAAATAAGGTTACGCTGTTTTGTCTGCAAAATTAAAACAATATTCAACCACATACCTGAAGAGAAGTAGAAATCACCTGTGCATCTCTGTCTTTCAGGTTGACTTGTGCTTTAGGAGCATCTCTCACAAGACACGGCAATTTCCTGAGGCCAAAGTCCTAAAGCACCTTGTGATTTGAAGCTTCCGGACATGAGATTTGCTATCATAACGTCACCTAATAAATCTCTGTGAGGGATCAATAAAACATAAGACCACACAAGATTTTTTTTTTATTATCATTATTATACAAAGCAGAAAACCAAATGAAATTTTCTATCTTTTCATAATCACATAGAGTTGAGTCTTTTCTATTTAGTGTGGAAATACTAATGACGGTGATGACAGTGTGAGGCAATAAAAAAAAAACCCTGAGAAACCAGACCTGTGTGTACTCTGACAGCTGGTCCAGTCAGATGTCAGCGGTGAAATGCCTGGCATAGTCTCTCTGTTACTGTATCTCCTGCCAAAACTACTAGCAGCAGCATTTTATCTGCACCTCACATACTTACCATACAGACCCTTTATCACTGCAATATGAGTCACATTCATTCACCCTGCACACCATTATTCCTCAATGTGCTTAAATGGTAGATAATGTGTTAAATTGCTCCTGCTGGTAGATAATCTGCTGCGTGCCAACAAGACAGGAAAAGCTGACACCGCATTTAAATCGATGTGGCGCTCATTCCTGTTGATGATAACAGTCTGCTGATGCTCAAAGGGTGGAATTAAAATTCTGAAATGTCGGCACATGATTTTTATACACCAATAAATTGTAAAAAAAAGAACTTCATAATTTCCTTTCCTTGGACATAGGGAACATGAGGTAACCATTAACTGCCATAAGATTTGATGTTCACAAACAGCTGATGGCATTATTTTACAGATACATCATACAATCAGTCCTTAACTTCTCACTCATCTGTTGGTGAATTTAGGCATTTTTAATTGACACATCACACGGACAGCTAAACCCATCTCATCAGTATTCTCTTACAAGATCTGACATCCTACCCTCTGGTGAGAGATGCAGATTTTCAAATAGTGGGCACAGCTGGTTTACGTTTTTAATTATCCTATATTTTATATGTGTGTACATCTAAACTGAACTGATATAACTGTGCTGCTGTCACTGCACGGTTATATCAAAGTGCAGTTATATCAAAGAAGAAACTAATCTGCTGTTCACTTTAAAAATCTTTTTGTTGTTTGAACTGTATGATGCCTACATTTACTTATTTTTATTATTCATATAGCCTATTATTTTAATTGTATGTTTTGTTTCGTGTTCTATTTTTATATTTGTATGTATGTGATTGTTCTTCAGTGTGCTGTATTTTTTTTAAAGTGTACTCGGGTCTTGTTTGAAAATGCAATCTCAAACTCAATTAGATTAAAAGTTAAACATTGCATATGTTTTGCACAATTATACTAATAAAAGGCTATGAAACAAAATAGACTATATGATTTGGGGGCCTTTACGGTCAAGTTTTCAGACTTTGCCCAGGTGGTTATGTAGTCTCAATCTGACCACATTACCTGTGTCGACCTCCAGTGGAGATGAGGAGGAAAAGCTGTGAACCAGTCTTTTTCTATTTCCCTTTCTCATTAACATCTAACAACCAGTAGATGGCACCAAAGCAACATGCTCTATTATATGTAATAAAAGTGGTTAAAGGGCAGCTTAACTGCAAGCTTGTTGACTGAGCAGAAGTTGTTATACATTACGGTTTGCATCTCAGTGCATATTTATGCATGGTAAGTGTTTGCAATGCTGTCAGCTTTTTGGATTACATTTGTTCACATTCTCATTTACACATCTATAATGCACTTTTAAAGTATGCTTTGCACAAATATAAGGAGTGACAGTGGAGTTTTAAAACAGTAAGAAGTCCAGCATGAGTAACAGTTGCGTTGTCAGCCTTTAATACATGTGTTTTGCCAGCTGCAATGGAAGAAAAGAGAATCGCAGGATTGAGCAAGTAGGGAGGGGAGGGTCACACAATCTCACCCACAACAGAACAGTCAGTACTGGCCTGAACAGCTGAGAACAGAGCAGGTCCCCTTCCTGCTGCTGTTGCTGCATGCTCCTACAAAGACTCACATGGAACCACATGTGACAGCCAGCACCAACAGCAGAGTACACTGTGCTGGAACTCAGAGCACGGGAGCTCCCGCTGCACGGCAGAGAGCCAGATGCAATCAGTGGCAAGAAGAGAGGAGGAGCATAGACTGTGCATACACACACACTTACACTATGTTAGTCTGTAACTGTGAATGCATAATGAAACAGCCACAATGGAGCCATAGAGAGAAATGTGTCCCTGTTCAGTGTCACATTGTACTAAATTCCTTCAGGGAGAACACCTTTTAGGTCCACGTTGCATTACACAGGCCAGTGTGTAAGTCTGTAAGAAAGGTCACCGCTGATCTCTGGTTAATGTTGACAAGGGGCTCATTGTTGACAAGGGAATGTCAAACCCAATCACACAGCTGCTTTGCTGTTACAGCTTGTGCTGCTCACATGCAGCAACAGATAAGATCACGTCTGTTGAAAACTGTAGTTGTGTAACCTACTTTGCACTGTGGGCTGCAGCTTCACTTGCTTTTGATGCAATACTGTAAAGTTGATATTACATGCAATGGCCAAATTAAAGGAAACATAAAGATATATCTATTGTGCAGTGTCTTCAAATATTACATTAGCATTGAAATGTTTAGCCTTACTACTCCTAGCAATGACAAGGCTTTTTAGTGAAGGCATTTGAATTATGCATTATAGTTTATCTCAGTGCATGCACTGAGAACTGTGCCAGCATAGATCCCTTTCAAATCAGGTTTTCAACCTAGATGTTATATGGAGAGCATCCCACTGGCTCTGCTACAGAGATACAATATCACCCAAGGACCAGCCCCAAGATTAGGCAGCAGTACTCCTGGCACAACACTAGCTCCAGCCATTAGGGTGTCACAGGAAGTTCTCTGGTGTCAAGCTTAAACTGATACCACTGCACAGACAAAAGGATGGCAGTTGACACATCACTTAAGGTGTCACTGTTGTGAAATCTTAGCCCAAGTCTTTGTCTCATGGCATTTTTCCAGAACGGAGAAAGTGAGACTGGCGTCTCTTTGATGGATGTTATGCTCACAATTGAGTTTAAAGGTCCTGAAAACTTATTTCCTCGATTAGCTTCTTCCTTTGAGTAACGAGGCCCAACATAAAGATAAACTTCTCTGACAAAGTTAGAATGGTTTGCTTATTGAAGTATGGGATTTCAGTCTGTACACTTCTCACTGGTTTGGAGTGGGTGGGGCACGGTTGGAAAAAACGTGATGTCATATATTTTTCTGCACCAAAAGAGTGAGAGATGTGGCTATAAACAATAAATACACAACCACAGACTACACCCTAATTCTCAATGAAAGTACAGCTGTCAAAAATATATCTTTCTATGTAATCTATCAACCCTATCATTACATAACTTGACCTGTTTTGAATCACGATGTATAGAATCATTACATAGTTACAATATTGTATTGTATTGTCTGAGAGGGAGAAGCACGCCTCTATTGTAGAGTAATGTGCTTATACTGTATGAGCGCTGTCAATTAAAGCGATCAAACCAAGGTCACAAATTTCAGATGAGGCTCATGATCTGAGTTTTTCTTGTCAGGAATATTTATTTATTATTTGCAAATTTAAGATTATTTTTATGGATAGATGGTTAAAGTCCCTTTTCCCCTCAATAATGTGTTTTCTTCTTGTTCCTATAGTTGAATGTGTAGGTTAACTGCAGAATAATATATGTGCAGAAAGGTGGAAAGTTTGTTGGGGTCCAAGAGCATGATTTGTGACATCACAACTAGTTTGGAGGTCACTTGTACTCAAGTTGGATGTGATCATTTGAAGCCTCCAGTGAAGTGAACACATCAGAAACGCATTTTCATCATGAGTATAATCAGAATATTTAATATTTAGTTAATATCAAAGCATGAATACCCATTTAATGCCTGCATCTTCCCCTTAAATCTAACATACTTGATATAACAGCTATAGACATAAATACCAACAGATGAATAAACCTGCAATCAAATCAATAAATAAAAAAAACAACACCGGTGACGACAATAACGACTGCACAGATGTTGGCAGTGTCGACGGTCATGCTACTGCCTCTCATGATGAAGGCAACATAATGATTCACTTCTTTTATATCCTCAGGAATAGGAACAACCAGGCTATATTTGCACTTGCGACCATGGTGATGACTGTCAAAATATGACATCAGAAGCTACGTAAAAAAAAAAGAAAAAAAAAGGGGCCAACTCATGGGTACGTGTGTTATTTCCACGAGAGGAGTCGGAATAATTCATCAGGGATTGAGAGTGAGAAAGGGAGAGAACGTAGGAGTGTACTTTCTGTCATGAGGGAGTGATTCATATTTCTTTTTATTATTGCCTCTATCTATCTATCTATCTATCTATCTATCTATCTATCTGACTTCCTTGGACTGTGTTTAAGGAAGTATGTTTCAGGAAAAACAACACAATTCCAAGACGGTGTGTTCTTGCAGTTGGCACCTTACATTGCCACCTGACTGGAGAACAGGAGCAATACCCAGTGTGACAATACCTGATACTTCCTGGTATGCCTAGGGGGAAACTGAGAGTGGTCATTAAATCGGGCTAAATATCCCAGATAGAATCCACAGGAAGTAAAAAAAAACTAGGCCACAGTTTCACATGCCTGAAGCTTTGTCAAACTTCGTCAGTATGTGTCGCTGTATGTGGGCCATCGCTGGCACAGCTTGACTGAAAAAAAAAAAAAAAACAGGGCCACAAGAGCCAGTGGCAGCAACCTGAGAGGCTGCCAGAATGTAGGTTAACTATAAGTTACATAACGCGGAATCTGGACTGAAAAGCACGGTAATGGTTTGCTCTCACTGTCTCCGGTATAGTGTGAGCAGATTCGAGATAGGATCATGTGTCGGATACAGATTACTGATGGGTGACAATGTTGAGGAAAACAGCTTTGAAAATAATGAATCATGAAGGCGCAACATGTCATCTCTTAATTGTTATTTACATGACATGTGAATGGCTTTAAATCTGAAGAAATGTTTGACTTTCATAGATATATTGATGAGGTTGTGAACAAAATATAAACATATAAATCATAATTAAATGAAGTGGAATGAAATGAAATGTGCTGTCTCGCCTAATTCAGTGTCTCATGTCTGATACTTAATGTCCCTANGATGAGGTTGTGAACAAAATATAAACATATAAATCATAATTAAATGAAATGAAATGTGCTGTCTCGCCTAATTCAGTGTCTCATGTCTGATACTTAATGTCCCTGCAGGCTCCAGACCTCTCCGATGAGGTAATAGCTAAAACCGTAACAGTGCCTGTGTACACACTGTAGGTACATGTTTATCTGAAAATGACTACTGCAGTGCAGTTTGAGTGAAATATTAATTTTACCCCTTGACTCAGCTGCTTCTCTGTTAGTGCTGCATTAGCGCTGCCTAGAAAAAGCTGGCTCAACCTCCTGACACATTTAAACATGCTGCATTCATGCTGTGCGTGGTAACAGCCTGCAAAAGGAACAGGAAACTCCAACTGTAGCCTTTTGCACACATTTATTTTTGGCCAGGCAGTGTGAATGTGCTATAAATAGACATCGAAGCCTCATGTAGCACTTTTGTCATGTGTTATGAGTAGCTTAAGTCACAACAGGATCTCAGAGATACACAGAATGGATGTAAATTAAATATTCAATATCAGTGCAT
>JANJYP010041970.1:0-14613 GCA_024605115.1 Rastrelliger brachysoma | reverse complement strand
CACACACACACACACACACACACACACACATGTACACACAGATCATTAGTGGACAGAATCGGGGTGAATAAGCAGTGTGATGCATGGAGGCAAGGGAGGACATAAGACTAGCATATTATTTGCCCTTCATTAGGCAAGAATAAAGGGACTTGTTGTGTGTGTGCATTTATTGATGTGTGCGTGTGTGTGTGTCAGTGTGTGTAAGAAAGATTGAAGGCTTCCTCATGAGAACACAGAATACTTTTTGAGGTGTTGATGAGTTTGATAATGTTGCCTCTCTGATGAAAGCATTGTTGTGCACATTTGCATGTCTGTGTATTTGTGTGTGTTTGCAAGCGTGCATGTGTGTGTGGTGGAGTGTAGAGTGTGCGTCTTGCTTTCAGAGCTTTGACAGAGCATATCCTTGTGTATCTTTCCTCTAATTGAATCCATCCCTCAGGGCGTCACCGCTTGTTTATATGCTGACACCATGAAGGTGTGTGCGTGTGCGCGTGTGAGCTAACATTGAAGGCAGAACACCGCCAACACTCTCTCTTTATTGTTTAATTATAGCCCACCAGCTGGAGAGACAGAGGAAGAAAACGAGGGCAGGAGAGGAAGAGTTATTGATTAAATCAGTCAGATTATTCATATTTAATGTTTTGCTTTGTCTCCATCCCTCTGCTCAAGCCTTCCTCCTCTCCCTTCATCAGGATTTCTCTCTTTTAATAAATTCCCTTTTTTCCACTTGTGAGACCGCCAGTAAACAATAGGCTTCATACATTTCATCAGTCGACAGGGTCTGAAGTGCACCAGTAAAAAACCTGTCTGCCTTTTACACGTGTGCCCAAGGGCGGCGAGCAAAGCTGCCAGGATCACAGCACTTCACTCATCCGCCTTAAAAAAGTGTTCCCTTGCCTTGTCAGCTGGCTTCTTATGTAGGTTATTTATTCATATATTTTCTCTTTTATTCCTGTTTGCTAATGTTGTTTGAGAGCTTTGAAAAGTTATAAAATTGCTTGGTTGTTTTCAACAAGTTTTTAGAAATTACATTCTGTCATGATTTGTTATAATTACTCAAGTTTTTATGGCTCTCCATGTACTGGGTCAAACTTATAAGGAATTCTGTGCATTGTATAACCTTAGCTTATCCTTTAGAGTGAATCTATGTAATTGTTTAATACACAGAGTGCTTCACAATATGCAAATAATAAAACAGTCAGCCAGAGGCAATAAATTAAAACAAAAAAGATAAAACGCACAATGTATAACATTCACATAGTATAAGGATGAGGTAGACCATAGTGATAAGATAGTGATTAGACTTTAAATAGATGTGTTTTCAAGTGTCACTTGAAAATGTCTGTGGATTGAGCAGATCTTAGAGCTGGTGGCAGCTTATTCCACAGCCGAGGGGCCACTGCCCCAAATGACCGGTCCCCCTTGGTCTTTAGCCATGTCCGCGGGACTGACAGGAGATCTTTGTCCATTGATCTCAAAGAACGGCTGGAGGTGTGATGGTGAGTGAGGTCGGAGATGTAAGTGGGAGCTAGAGTGTGGATGACTTTATAAGTGAGTAGCAGTACCTTGAATTGAATTCTGAAAGGGATGGGTAGCCAATTCAGAGAGGCAAGAATGAGTGTGATATGGCAGGACTTTTTTGATCTTGTAAGTAATCTGGTAGCTGCATTTTGGACAAGCTGAAGGTGGTTGATGTAGAATTGATTTAGGCATATGAAGAGTGAGTTGCAATAATCTAAAAAAAGGCAGTTTTTGTCTATTTATATAATGATCTTTTTTGCCTTGCTTACTATCTTCTAAGGTAGTAAGCTGCATTGACGAAACAGTTTGACGTATCATAAACACAAATGTCTATCTAAAATATGTTAATGTTAGTCATCAAATTAGCGAGAACTACCAGAACAAAAACAACTGTACCAAAATTATTACTGTTTCTACTGTGAGAACTTGAAAAAAGAATAACAAATATTAGTTACTCAGCATGGTTATCTAAAGTATGCCAACATTAGCCACCGAAAGCGACAAAAAACACCAAAAGCCATACCAGACCAAAAATGGCTAAAAGCACCAAAAAAACAAACAAAACATAAATACAGCAAAAAAAAATAAAAATCTTAAATAAATAAATGCAGCAATGCCCTTCTAAAGTATGTTAACATTAGTCACCTAAAGCAATGAGCCATGCCGGACCAAATATGGCTATAGCAGCAAATAGCAACAATTAGACATTGCTATATTAACTAGAAAATTCCCGCGGAACTTTTGGGAAGGGCCAGGCCGGCCGGCGGTCCCTGCCTGTGCGCCTGTCGTAGGTGGCTGTGCGTGATGCTGCTAATGCGCCGAAAGAGGAGAAACAGCATCTAAATGCTGCATTGGAAGTACTCTGTGTGTGTGTGTGTGTGTGTGTGTGTGTGTGTGTGTGTGTGTGTGTGTGTGTTATGTATTGATTTGTATGTTATGTGTGTACATGTATCAATGTGTCCTTTAGTGTGTATGCTTATTTAGTGTGTGTCAGTGTGTTATTGTTTATTGTTGTTGGTCATCTAACCTACAGTGAGTATGAAAGTATTAAGATTATAGCTGCTTGAAACAAAGGCACATTTACTTCTATTGAATTTGACTTTATATTTGTGAGAGGAAAATTGTGTTATTTCTTCTGTCAAAAATGGGATACACTACAGTAGCTCAGTTCGAAATCAATTTGCTTGCTAGTCAGTCTGCCAGTCATTGCTGATGCAGTCCAACTCCCCGAACCTCAACCTGTCTGTGTCTATTGATTATTACTGCAGCAAAATAGCAACCTACTTCAATAACAGGTCATCTAATGCTTTCAGGGAACTACTCTGTCTCTAACATCAGACACTAATGATCCTAAGCATCAGTATTTATGTTGTCAGTTCACTGTGATGACTGGCTACAGCTCTAAGGTACTGGAATCTCAAATGCAGAAACATCCAACCACTGATTTGTATTGATTGCAGAGAGTTTTCTGCACTCAAGTTCTTTTTCTACTTCTAGATGCATGATTACTACCTGCCTGCTGACGAAAGTTAAACTAGCGTCAAATATCTTGTCCGAGGTCCTGAGTAACAGTCTTTTAATCAGCACATACAGTATACAAACACTGCTTAGAACAGCGTCTTCCTCGGTGTATAAGTGTCCCTACTTTCCATTCCTTTGCGGCATTACTGTTTAATAGAAATCATATAATTATACAGCTTATATGTGTGTACCCTGTCACTAATATGAATATATTTAAGTGAAACAGCATACGTAGCCTCAAAAATAATTGGCCTGCCAACACATCATCTCACAGCAATCAAACACAAAGCTATTGTAGTGTTTTGCAGCCTGCTCATATATATACTACACCATCACTTCTGTGTGCCTGTGTTGGAAATGATATCATCTTGTTAAAATATTGTATAAATAATATACCATGGTAAGCAATACTAAACCACAGATTCTACAATATTAAAGTGGCATTAGACAATTAGAGATTAGAAAGATTCCTTCATAAGGAATACATCAGGAATTATATTAATTATTTTTTCTTTTTCAATTATTTTGATTTGTATAAATAAGTAATGTATTCTATACTATACGACACTATAATAGAGATCTGGCGGGGGTGGGAAATTTTTTTTTTTTTTCTTTTTTTGGGGGGTTGTATGTATATGTGTATAGGTGTATGTATTTTTTTTCTTTCTTTTCTTTTTTGTATTTGCTTTTGTAAACATATCAATACATATAATAATAAAAATTTGATCACAAAAAAAGGAATTATATTAATGACTTATAAAAATGATTGAGTGTTATTAGCCTTACATCACATGTAGTTTTTTTTTTTACACTGTAAAAACTTTTCTCTAAAAATATTCATTCTTTTTCCTTCATATCAGAAATATAAAATATAATTATCTATTCAAACTTTCACCCTTAATTATGATCTTTTATTCAGGAAAAGTTGGTTAAATAGTCTTCTTTTGAAATACTGTAATTAATTTGAAGGTGTTCTCCCGTCACACATTTTAAGACATATTAAAACAATCTGCTATTTGAGTCTGATATGGTTTTTAAATTAAAAACCAAAGGGAAAAAAAAAGTTGAATTGCCTTGTTAGAAATTCTTCTCCTCATCAATCCAGAACTATTTTAAAAGTTTAACTGCTGGACAAAAGATGTCTGCTACTTTTCTGCAAAGTCTATATTCAGTGTAGGTATAATGAAGGCTTCAAGTTTCCATATCACACTTACATAGTTACATACTTAGCGGCTCAAACTAGTTGTGATGTCACAAATCCTGCTTGTAGGTGCACGTCTTAAATTCAGATTAAAGTTGAGCGTAGAGGAACTTTTTCTCCCTCTGCAGATTAATGTAAAAACAGCTTTCTGGTGTTATACATGATTCATGCGCATACATCCGAGTGAAGTAACATAAGGACACGTATTTGGGTGGTGTAGGACCTTAAACAACATTGGACCCATTGGAGCAGTATTCTTATTTAATGTGTTAGTTTTGTCAGGCGAGTGATGGAACTTTTCTGAACTTAAATGACATTATCTTTACAAAGGTTGATGATATCAGGAGTTTACACACAGACAACCCATGATGCTCATTATTTTTAATTAGCTCCTCCTTCCCAGTCCTTAACTCCCAACTTTTGCTGATGCTACTACTGTGTCAACAACAGTTTGTGCTGTCTTAAAACTTTCAGTGCCACCGCTCTCGAAACGAGATGCCCGACTGTTTGAGTTTTTGTTTCCTGTTAATGATCCCGCTCTCCGAACTGACTGATCTTTTTAATTGCATCCCTTTGGACTCACAGCCCCCTTTTGTGCTTCCTCTAGTGTGTGACATAATCCTGCGCTGCCTTCCAGATGCAGCCATCATTACCCAACTCATGCCACCGAGGTTCCTTGTGGTCATCTACTTAGATTCCCTCCAGCCTGCATCTATTATTCAATACTCCTGTTCAATACTGTATTAGAACCACCGCAATGTATCACATTCTAGCTCTGCGTCCCTTCACATTGAATCATTCTGCAGCACATGATTTACGTTCAATGCCAACGCTCAGAGCCAATGCAAGAGGTAGTGTTCCCTTTGTTTGGCTCGGTGGATAAAAATGGAGCATGTCTGATTTTTAAGCAGAAGATGGTAGCTCACATTCCATCAATCAAATTAATTAGTATTGTATTTTTTATAGAGTTAGAGAACTTATGTGAGAATGATTGAAAAAAGAATGGACAAAAGCGAAGCAGCAGAAGCCAAACCAATATAGCTAGTACTGAGTCAAAAGCGCCATTTGTTAAACACTCCCTGTCCAAACCAAGAATCATTCACATTATACACCCCCATAAAACAGGCTTTCTACAAATTTGTAGCCTCAAAAATGAACCCAAGATTACTCAAGGGATGCAATTTGAGTAAATTTCTCCAACTGGCATAAGACAGTGATGGAGTTCCACAGTACTATATAGGAACTATTACAGCCCTGTATCACACCTGCCAAGTCTTAATAAAATCATTGAACTAAACTGGCACTTCCTGCCACTAAACAATGGTTTCAGTGTTTTCCAATCAGAATCAGAACACCACAACACCAAAACTGCTCTTGACATTGATGGATCTCAATGCTGCATTTGACATGGTCAACCACAATATATTACTAGACTTACTGGAAAACTGGGTGTAACTTCCTGAGGCAGTGCTCATTTGAATCATACTTAAAATATATGGAGTAATTTGTGTCAACTGGCGATTAAATGTCTTAGCAGGAGTTCCACAGGGCTCCCTTCTCGGGCCTCTTTTATTCAACATCTACATGTTCCACTTGCTCAGATTATGAAAAACAACACAATAACTTATCTTAATAATGCAGGCAATACACTTTATAGATTTTATATATCACCAGGTTTACTTTAGTTTTATACAGGCAGTGAATATGTATGTTGATTTTTTTTTTTTTTTGCGAAACATGAACTATATGCTGCAGCCTCTTGTGAATTTAACTTGCCTTGATAAATAAATGAATTGATTGCAGACCTTGCTTTGAAATTAACTGAATTTTGCTCTAAGATAAGCTTTATAAATACTGCTTTGGTTGAACCCCACAGAAACAAACATAGATTTAAATTGAATTTAAATAGGCTATTTAAAATATGCACATTTCTGTCAATGGATACTCTTGTGTCTCCATAATTTCCCCTTTGACCAACATTTGACCAGCATTTTAAAAACTATTTCCTGGGTTGTGGAAACATTGACATTGTGATGGGATATTTATGGCATTTCATCTTGTGTAACCACAATTTGAATATTTCCTATTACACAAAATATTATAGCGTGACTATTGCACACACATTGGAGATCCTCTGTGTGTTCTCTCATGTTTATCTGGTGTTTAGCAGGCTGTCTGCTATATTCCGCTTTGAAACTCTGACCCGCTGTGGCCGTTTTTAACTGGCGTAAAAGAGTCAGGTTAAAAAATCCTAGTCTCTGTGTTGCTGTCTGACCTGCTCTCACTTTTTTGTGGTGGCTGCGGGACCATGCTGACCCAGCTACATTTATGGGTCAGCGGGATGAATGAGCAAGTGGCGACTAATGCGATAAAAGATGGACAGGTCGTTTGTCGTCACAGCTGGTGTGTGCACTTTTGCACACACACATACACCGATGAAAAGCACTGTTTTCCTTTTAGATCACACACACACACACTGGGATGACAAACAGTCTGTTCTGTTTAACATTGTTAACCAGGCTGGATGCAGGGTGCTGACTGTGGGTGCAGTTGCAATCTATAATATATGTGGGTGTGTGGTTGTGCGTATGCATGCAACCCACATATCTGTCCTATTGTGTGTGTGTGTGTGTGTGTGTGTGTGTGTGTGTGTGTGTGTGTGTGTGTGTGTGTGTGTGTGTGTGTGTGTGTGTGTGTGTATTGAAGCAGTGTCGGTGTGTGTTTAGTCTCATCATTGATTGGTGTCACATAGCTCAGGCTGGCGTTTAGCCTAACCACATTTGGAATGCCCACTTCAACCCCCGCGGTCAATAAAATTCATGTGCTATGCATCAAGATGTCTTCACGTTCACCAACTCTAAAAGCTGCATTCTTTATCCTCCTCTTAGTCAGCCTACTAGTCTCACAGCTTCTGTCTCTGTTGTCTTTTTTTTCTTTTCTTGCTTCACAAAATCCCTTTAAAGTGCCTATCCAGCGCTCCTGCTAACTATCTGAACATTTTCCAACACTCGCACACCTTGCAAACAGATTTTCGGTTAACAGGGTGGAATGGGAACACTGACTGCCACTCACAACAACCACAGGTGGATTTTCTCTGCATCTGGATTCCTCTGTGGCTCATTTTACCTCTCAAAAACATATTTTTGATTGTGAATTATACTGGCAGAGATAAATGCGTATCACTCTGTTAGAGGGGGGTTTAGAAATTTGAATGGGATAATGAGGTCACTGGAGAAAGTCTAGAGACAATGCATACTTTTTAGGCTGTTGCTGCCACAGTGCAGCATAAGCTGTTGTTATCTGTCTGTGTTATATTCCTTAACCGTTTCCTGTACATGGTTCGAGCGAGCGTCCATGTTGGTGATCCTGCTGAACTGCGTGACCTTGGGCATGTTTCATCCTTGTGAGGACAGCGACTGCAACTCTAAGAGGTGCAAGATCCTGGAGGTAAGACCCATCTTTTTGAAATATGTATTACATGCTGATTGTATTTTTGTGTCTCTGTTCATTGAATAAGGTAAATCAGTCAAGGACACAATACTTTTTTTTCAAGTGACAGAAGTAAAGATGTCAATTGTCAAAACTGAGACTTGTAGGTCTTCTTTGTCTCATTTGTCACTTCAGTATACAATATTCGACTATGCGCTTTCATCACATAGTATTTCCTTTGTAACCATGTTAACCTGTTACTAAGAAGCAGTATGTATCTCCAATGATATTTCCACAATCTACAAGATTCCTTAATGCGAAACCAATGTTTACATACAAAATTTCCACTGATCATACCACCGACTGCCCCCACCTGCACAGTGGATGTAATTCCAGTGAAGATATGCTGTAATATTGGATTTGAACATTCATTTTACAAGCCAAACAGCTTATCAGAAAGCAGACGTCTGGGAATTCATGAACATACTGCTGACTAACAGCGACAACATTTCCTAACTGTTGCCAGAAGTCTTGTGAGTGACAGATTAAAGTAAAATCAGAAGCCAAGATCGCCTGACTTGTTAGTCACCTAATATGGGTCAAGTTCCAACAACATCCATCTCCCATAATGCAATTAGACAAGTGTTCTTCACTGGCCTCTTACTACGTTTCCTGCCTGCAGCGATTAAATGCTACACATCCAGCTTGTAACACTTTCTGTTTACAAATCTGGCATGTTCAAACCCAAACTGAGATTATGGCGATGTTATTTGAGTAATTTTCTGAGATGTTAGAAAGCACCTCCAGAGACACAGAGACTATTATGCAACCATTTTCACAAGCTGAGTACCACTTTCTATGACTAATAAATTGACTTTGACATGTGAAAATAGTGGAGTGTCCTTTTCAAAGTCTGTATAGTGATTTCTGCTTAGTTAACAGGGTCAAGAATAATAACTTTGGGTTCCTGGGGCAATCCCAATCTTTTTATCACTCGCTTTGCTTTTTGTGCGTTGTCATTATAAATCTACAAATAGTTTGAATTTGACTTAGCATCAGGTTTTTAGGAGTATACAACATATCCTGGTTATAATACTATGGGCTTACTGTCATTTCACTTGAAGACATCAACCTGAATTTATTTATAGTAGCTTGGGTACAAATATTAAAACACACAATGCAAATCCATGACACACTCTTTGGGATTGATTTATCTTGCTTGATTTTAATTGAACAAGATGAATTGAACCATCTGACAGGCCTTTAAAGGGGACCAACAACAACAGAAAAAACACAAACACACATCACATTAACATTCACTGGCAGATAAGGACAACAAAATGCAGAGTAATGCTCAAAAAACCCAAACAGTAAAAACAGTGAAATGGCAGATCATGAGACAACACAAGCGTACTTCAAACAGATGACAGAGAACAGGAACGCTCTCCAACACTGATATGGATAGCAATTTCTAAAACAATGCCTCTGATAGAGTCTCAAGAGGTACTGAAACAATATTTTCCGGCATATCTGTCCTCTGCAGCTACCCCCATTTGCATTATCTCAGATGGAAATAAACAACAGCATAGAGTGGAGGCGTTTCCATTAACTCATAGCCTCCCTTTAACCTAGTAAATACTAATGGAGGAGCGTTGTTGTTCATGTTGTAAAATGCGGAGGACAGAAAAACATATTTTTTTCCAGCGTTGCATGGGGTGGAAGCAAACAGGGTGAGGTGCAGTTGAATAGATGTCTGTTATCAGAAACTGTCTTGGGCAGTGAAGGGATAATATGCTCGAAAAATGGTACCAAATAGATTGAATCAGAACCAAGTCCTCTTATTTTCTTGTCCACTGACTCAGTGAAATTGAGTTGTTTCATTCCAGAATGAGATTTCTATCACTGCAACAAACAGTTTCTAACTCCTTCTAGTATATGCTTTCTGATATTAAAGTCAATTTATAAGACTGCAGAAGACATTTACTGAGTTCTTTTAGAATGTAATCATACTTTCAGTTTCTCTTCCTCATCTCCAAATAGATGCATACACATCATTTTCTTTAATGAAATGTAAATATTGACCTGAGAATAGAAAAAGTGAAGAAAGGAAATGGAGGACGTGAGGGGAAAGGAGAGGAGATGAATTAACATATTAAAGTTAAATTTGAAGAATGGGTCGAGATAATAAAAGAAGCATGAGAGAGCAGTGAAGCAGAGGTTTGAGGCCACAGACGCTGCCACTGATGCTACCGCTGGGGCAGCCTGAGTCCGGCAATCCTTTCTATCTCTTCGCTCAAGGATATGAGATGTGATTAAATTCAACGGGTCTCCTCTCTCCGGAGCGCAAATGAATGTACAGCGTAGAGGTTAAATGCTTTCTCGTTAATTCCTCGCTTCCTCCATTTCAACCTCCCCGTCACTCTACGCATCGATATGTTAAAAGATCGTAAGGGCACATGACCTCCACGCTTTATGTATTCTCTTGTGTCAGTCTTTGATCTGTCTCACACTGTCTGGAACATACTGTGTGTTCTACTGTTCTTGCAGTTTCTCACACAGTTCCTCACACTCCTCACAGTTCCTGCCTTTCTTCTCCTAGTGAAGGATTTAACTGGCCTGATGACTCATTTGATAAGAACAAATACACAATAAAAAAATGTCCATTAAAGTCCTAATTTTTTATCTATTTAAAGCTCCTGCGCTTCAAGAGAAATAAAGTGTCCTCATTCAATAGTCCTTAACACCACTCCTTTTTCACAATACACCATTCCCAGCTAAGCACCAACAGCTTTACCCATCTTTCAAAGGAAATGCTTCTGCCTCCAAACGCTTACCTTTTCTCTACACATTACAAACATTTTTTAGATTTTTAATAGCCAAAACCTAGACCCTCTACCCCTACTGTCAAGGTCAATGTTTCTACAACATCTGGGTATGTCAACCACACTATGGTAATAGTAAAAGCAAATGCTTTATGATTATGTTAGAGTTAGGCAACTAAAATACTTGGTCATGATAAAGGAAGTATTGTGGTTCTGCTTGTTGGAGAACATGAAAGTCATGAAAGTCCTGCATGAAAGTCAGACATGGTAACTGCCCATCCACCAATCTGACCTTTATTTTCCATTTGCTACTTAAAAGAGTCACATTGTCTCTTAACTTAGGCATTGGGCATACATTATGAAGTGTATTATGAACATCTAATCTGAATGTGCATATTTGGCTGGGTATCCTGATTGAATGTGATGTTTCCATTTCCAAAGGTTAAAAGAATCATCAGTTGGTGGATCCAAGCTGTAGACGTCACCATATCATAGACTGAAAGTTGTCAGACAGTAACTAAAGGGCAATCTGCACATCAATCCATCAAAGAGGGTGGTGACCTAAATCAATGCTACCTGCACATCCACCCAACTGACCTTTATTTTCCATTGGCTACATATAGAGGCGTCAAATTGGTTCTTAACTTTGGCGTTGAGGGTAAATTACAAGGTCTTATATCTATATCTAAAATGACTTTGGCTGAGTATCATGATTGAATGAGATAAATTTGTACTCCAATATCCATTTCCGAAGATTAAAAGAATCATCAGTTGGTGGATCCAAGGTGTCAACGTCACCATATTGTTGACTGAAAGTTGTCAGACAGTAACTAAAGGGCAGTCTACATGTCAGTCCATCAAGGATGGTGGTCATCTAAACCAATGCTGCCTATCAACCAATCTGAACTTAATTTCCATTTGCTGCATATATAGGAGCCAAATTTGGGCAGTGCACACGCCCACCCAAGTTGGAGATATATATATATATATACCGGTATATATATATATAGATATATAGATATATATATATATATAAAGCAATCAATAAATAAAAGAACATTTTTTGTTCCTCTGTATACTCCATTTTATGCTATCAGTCATCTCAGTGAAGCCGGTCCGACTGGTTGTTGTTTTTCTCTCGACTCACTCAGGAACTACTGCTGTCAAGAGAGTTGGTTCTGATGACACTGACAGCCGCGTGGAGGTTGGAGTCGATATTGATTGAATGGACTAGATGCTCACGTCTCGTTTTTGACAGGGATTCACAGTAGGCAGCAGTGGTTAGGATCAGTGAATTGTCAAGAAGAATATATTTTCTGCTAGTATTAGAGCAACTTGAAAGATTCCAAGTAATGGTAGCTCTATAAAAGGAGACACTTTGAATTTGGCCATTGATGTTGATGGGTGCTGAAAAGTGAAAATCATAGTGGAAGAGGTTTAATATTTAACTAGATAAGTTATGAAAATAATAGGAAATAAAAGTTTTAAAAATGAACTTTATTTCTTAAACATCCCCACTTTGGATTTTGTTGTTGTTGTTTCCTACCACTTTCCTATCTTTGATCAGTAGGGGAGAAAAAAATGAGAAGATGATCTTAACTGTTCTAATTAGAAGGGATGCTTTCCTGTACTGTTGCCCTGATTGGCGCCGAACAGCAGTTACATTTAAATGCTCAAATATTTCCCAGAGCAACCGCAGTCACATGTGTTCATAACCGAACTTCCAGATCTTTGCTGTCTTAACATAGCCAAAACTAGCATCCAGGCTAATGAGACATCTCGGCCAGGCACTCCTCTCTGATGCAAGCTAAATGAGCTCTCATTTCCTGACAGAGCTAATGGCGACTGTAATGATCACAGGCTACCGGCGAGCTGAAGGGCAGAAAGAATGATGAGTGCAGCTTTATGTGTCAGCATTGTTGAAAGGTTGCTCAGAGGTATTATTTACAATTTGTTTTAATGACACTCAAAAGTCACTTTAAATTCGCCCGTTTTTTTTAGCCTCAACACTGCATGGCTGGATAATCATTCAATCAATGGTAATTAACACATTTTCATTTGTTACTTGTGTAAGAGGCTGATACTGATTATCCTACTTTTAGCCTTATTAGCAGCATGGTATGAGGAATGGCATTGTGGTCTGTCAGTTGGTTCATCACTTAAGTCCACAGTGAAATATTCCAACAATTAATGGATGAATTACCATGGCATTTTGTTCAAATAATTATGGTCCCTATTAGTGAATTTTCCATCACTGACTTGTGTTTGTAGATATTGTTCTCATCTGTAGACCAATAGATTAAGTTCTATATACTGTAGATGTGTTGAATCTATCCGTATTTAAGCGTAGTTCAATTATAGCGTTATCTGTGTGGCTTAAAGCATATAAGACTATCCCTGGAGGATCAAAACTCCAGAATTGAAGGACAGGGCATACCGATTATTTTTTCATTCTCCTAGAACAAGCTTAAGACGTCTTGGACTCCTACGCATTTTCGTCACTGATGCATAAGCTGCATATTTAAATTCTACAGCAATCCCCAGAGGATGAACCCTAGTGACTTTGATTTTTGACCTTTGACCTTTCCTCTGATGTCACCAACCGTTGGAAGAAAAAGTCAACTATTTAGTGAAATATATCAGCATCTATTGGTGGATTGGCAGAACATTCTTTACAGACATTGATGGTTCCCAGAAGATAGATCCCATTTAATGTGGTAATCCCACGACTTTCCCATGATTGGAGTGAAACCACGATTTCACTGCCATCTGGTAGTTGTCTAATTAGAAAATATTATGCTTGCAAGCATGCTGACGTTAGCATTTATCTCACAGCACCACTGTGCCTAAGTATGGCCTCACTGATCCACTGGCATGACTGTAGGCTGTAGTCTGGGTTTTCTTATTGCTCAAAACCTGATTGTGACTACAGCCTGGTGAATATCACTTATACTTGATATCGATATCAATATTGTAAGGCTTAAAAGCAAACTGGTAATGTATTTTTTTTTTAAAATATAGACATAATATAGACAGTAATAAAAAAAAGATCTTTGGGCAGGCTATGCACTGAGTAGGATATTCCCATTTGTAAAAATCATAAAATGTCCTTTTATCAGTTATCAAGCTCTTACTTTGATTTCTTAGTGCTTATTTATACCACCAATTGGTAAATAACTGAAAATGCTGATAAGACATACCCCTATCCAAAAATCCCACACAGATTTAGAGTGAGATACAAAAGAGAGAGCATCAGAAAGCTCTCCAGATAAGAATAAAAAATGATGTTATGATTTAGCCAATGGAATAGTTTCAAAGAAATGTCAAACTCAGACTATACTGTGGCAGATTTAATGTAAAGGATTGCCTTTTTTCTCCTCCTGAAAGGAGTCTTTTCAATTGAAACATAGTCTGTTCCCAATGCTACAGCACACACTTAACCTTCTATCGTCCCCCCGCAGCCACAGTATAAAACGATGTCTGTGGAAAGCTAATAAAATCATTGCCCAATACAATAGGAACACTGGGTTACACAGAGAGAAGAGGAGAGAGGGAGAGAATAAAGAGGGAGAGAGAGAGAGAGAGAGAGAGAGAGAGAGAGAGAGAGAGAGAGAGAGGAGTTGGCAGGCATGAGTGGCCATAGATTTAGATTGCTTGCCGAGATGGAACTTCTGACATTTGTAAAGCCTGAGTGCTGTTGCTACATGGAACTACTGTAGGAGCTTTCAGACTTACAAAACACACACACAAACACACATATACAAATCTCTCACACATTGATTCACCCTTACGTCAACCTGGCATGTGCTCGGACGATGAAGAAAACGTTAGATCTTCCTTCTATGCGTGTCATCGTGTGTGTGTGTTTTTGTGCAACATTGCCCAAGCTGCAATGAATGCTCATGATTGACCTGATGAGTCTCTCACTCACAATAATATCTCTCTCCACCTGTGAGGAAGAGGATCTTAACTGTGAATGGCAGATTACAGTTAGCCTGCCCTATTGTCCTCACCACATGAGGCATACACTTTCGCCTTCATCCACATGTACGTGTTTACGCCCGCCTGTTGCACTTGCATAGATGAAAGCATCTGACCCTTTCTGATAATAGCATTCAG
>JANJYP010041947.1:0-23950 GCA_024605115.1 Rastrelliger brachysoma | reverse complement strand
GTGTGTGTGTGTAACCTGAGTTGATTATGGCTTGCGTGGCGCTCTGTCACCGGGGTAATGAATCACAGGGGATGGAGCTCTTCTGTGCTACTGTAATGGCATCTAATGAGGGGTTTTGATATTATCACAAGGCACAGCTGTTGTATAAACTCCTTCTGAACTGTATTATGAATAAAAAGTCACCGGGGTGTGACTCCATAAACTTCTCCAGCTTTTCACCTTTTATCCCCAAGTGACAGATGAGTTATATATTTAACCTACATGTGCCTGGAAATATGCCTTTGTGTACGAAAAACAGCTGCATCAGTCATCCCACTCTTTCCACATTAGTGAGGTGTCTCTTCTTGCTGCTTCATGTACATCAAGAACAAATCCTTATTAAGATTCCTTCCTGAAGATCAAACCTGTTGTGTGTGTGTCTGTCTTCATGTTTACATAACCTCTATAGAAGTTGTCTCAATGCTGCGCCCCCCTCTTAAGACACCGCAAGCACAGCTGAAGTGGAAAGTGTTGGGCTGAGTGATTACAGAGGTGATTGGGCACACAATTTGAGAATCAGGGGATTTTCAGCCCAATTACCCTTAACCCCTCCTCAGAGTGACTTCCAGCTCTTGGGGAATGAGACATGGCGTACTTGGTGTCGGATGTCAGCGTACACTGATTGTAGAGTGACAACATGGATCAAAAATAGCAACAGAACGTGTATAAGAGCCATGGACGGACCCAAGCCCAGGCATACACAGCACAAAGACAGAGAAAGAGGAGCCTGGAACTGCAGCCATCTGAAGCATCACTGTTTACTTGGGTGAAAAAATCTGCATCACAGACCCAACCAGAAGATTAATATACAAGACCCCATTGGAGGCAATACATTTGAGACAGATAGATCTTCCAACAGCAAAGATGATGCCATTCTGTACCGTCGTGGAGAAGTGCAATGGTGTGGTGGTGGCAGCCAAGCTGGCTTGCAGTGTTAAGGAGGAGAACAAGGCTCAGAAGGAGAGCTATAGCGCCGACTGGCACAGTGTCAATATCAAGACCCGACCTGAGGACAGGTGAGAGCTTACGCATCAACCAGATGATAATGTTGCATGAGTCACCATGAGTCAGAAAAAAAGACTCTATTGTTTATCTGAAGTCAATATTAAGTATTCATCACATTGTGGTTGTGATTTGAAGAATTTCTTACCACCTGAAGATATGGACTGAGATCTACAATTTTGTTAAAACCATTCTTATATTATGAAGAAATTGCAGTCTAATTAAATGTGCAAATCAAAGTGACGACTAAGTGTTCCCTAAGTTTCTAACTTCAATTTTGCTCTGATGCTTGCAGGCAGTCAATGAACATGAATGACGACTCTCGCAGGGAGACTATGTCTCGACTGTGGAACGCCCGTTCTCTGGTACAAAACTGCCCCTCCGGTGTCTACAGAGTGGGTACTATGGAAAGAGGGGTGAGGGAGCACCAGCTGCTGCCAAAGAGAAACACCCTCCCCTTGCCCATCTTCGTCCCCACAGAGCTGGGTATCAGGCTCGGTCGTGGAGCCCCACACACCGAGGAGGACCTGCGGCCTTTCCCCACCCCAGATGGAGCCTGCCCAAGCAAGAGGACAGTGGACGACATCACAAGAGACCTGCCCCCAGTCAAGCCGACCCTCATGGAGTTCGCCAAATCACCCAAAGCACTGGGTCGCTCCATGTCTCAGGAGGCCCAGAGAGGGTGAAAAATGCAAGGACAAAGAGAGAAAGAGGGGATGTTAAGGAGAAGGACGACAGATGGGAGAGGATAGTCATGTCAGAAAAGAGCTTGACAAGATGTATATGCATTTATCCCTAGTGACATTCAACATAAATCCTACCTACTGTAGATCTTTAGCACTTTCTGTGGTGAGCACAGCACCATTTAAATGTCACGCTTTGTTATTGTCGGTGTTTGGTGGTGGTAGAGCTGGTTATGTGAGGGCATTGTGAGAGGTAGGGAAATGTATTCTCAGCTGAGCTTTGGGCCAATGCCTACCCGTGCTGGCCGGCAGGCCTCACCAAATCTGCTGATCTCTCAGTTAAATGACTGCGACCCAACTACTGCATGCAATGGTGCATCATAACCATACAGCATGCAAGCACTTTCGCCTTTCTTTTGTAAATTCAAGTGTTCTTGAAGTTATCAGATTTTTGGATTGTGTAACAGGCAGTGAAGGCATGCAATGACGCAGAAAGTGACAAGTGGAAAATGACATGCTGAAGGAAGAGACAGGTAGGAAACAGTAAAGAGGGATGGACAGAGAGAGGGAGAGTCAGAGGCGAAAGAGGAGGGGGTTGAGGGGTGCTTGAACATGTTTTGGTCAATCTCCAGCCTTCCACAAGCCCTTGACAGCCTCTGATCTCTGTGAAGAGTACAGAATGCTCTGGCGTGATCACACACTACAGCTGTATATATATGTGTGTAAGAGTGTGTCTCTTGTGTGTGTGTCTGTGCCGGCTGAGAACTCTAATCACAAGGACTTAGGAAATCTAATAACCTGTTCTTTACTGTGTATTAACTGAACTGCCACCTTAGATGACTGACAGCTCATATATTTGATGGAACAGATACTGAATTAGTGCTGGTAATGAACTTTAAATGTGTGCAATGATGCTGAAATGTTTTTCCTAGATATTTATTATTTTTACTAATAAAAGCTGAGTCACTCTCCGCTTCTCTCACTGTGTTTTCTCCCGACTATGCAACATGAACATCATCTTACATTTCATGGGGTGGTGCAATAAGGATTTAGTTAATCAAATTAAAGTCATATGATTATAGATTATAAACCTGAGTGACAAGTAATCAATTTTAACATGATTTACAAGAACTATGACCCACAGAAAGGGCTGAGCCAAGCTACAATGACAGTGTTATAACTCTTATAGCTGTATCACATAATCACTACATAAAACTGTGTAACAGATTGGATTAAACTTAATTGATTCCTGAGGATTATTGGCTATGGACAAGAGAAAATGGGATATACAACAAATAGAAAAAAGCAGCAAAGAATTGACATAAGGCTATGATATGATATGGTATTGTATGATGTATGATAATGAATATAAAGATATAACAGATCTTTGAGTGGACCATACTGAAACAAGTAGTGAAAGGAACATAACAATATGAAACATAATTTATTTTTATAAGATACCTTGATAAAGAAAAACTACTAGATGGGGTGAAATTAATAGCTGAGTATCTGTCCCCCATTATTTGGATATACACGTACTGCAGCAGTGTCCTCCAACCTCCGAACAGTCCCCATTTCACCACTTTGTATCCCTTCATTTATCTTTTATGTTCCACCTCCTGTGTTTGTGCTCGTTCTCAACACAGTACGCACTGTTCCCCTGTTATTGTGTGGAGCTGTAATGAATGCACTGCGCCCCCTCCTTTTTAGTCATCCACTCTCTAAATCCACAATTTACTTCATTTAACTTATTAATGTTTTACTTCTGCCACCAGCCAACATTCTCTAATGAAGTCTTATTCCCCCTCTGAATATATTTGTGTCTTTTAACCCCTTCTGCCTTACTGTTCCTCTCTCGTCACTCTCACTTGTCTCCCTGTGATAGGCGACGTGTGGTGGTTTGATATTAATAGCTGGGTAAACATTGGCATTGCCCTGGAGACAGTGGAGAGACAGCCGTATTGGCACGTTCCTCCCATTTGAGCTTTTAATCCTAGTGTTTTATCAGAGATTTGGGCGTGCTGCCTTCACTCCCTATCTTTAAAATTACACTCCCACACAACCACTGAAATGCCACGCTTCCCACCCTGCACTGCTGCGTTGCAATCCACTTCTCAAACTCCAAATGAACCCTCAAAACCCTGAAACTATTTTCAGTGGGTGCCGATTAATGTGGGGAATCGAGATGGCATGTGTTGTCACAGGCAAATCCAGTAAATTGACATTGAAATTCTCTTCTATATGCCTCAGCTGTTGCAGTATGTTGCAGCTGTATTATCCCATTTGGTGAACTTAAGCTACTGCTGCTGCAAGCAAGTTAATGTAAACCTCAAAAACTGGGTCACACTGTGCTGTACATTACCTGAACACTTGCCCTTCATTACCTGAAAGTTCAGCCAGTATGAAACAATAAAATATACCTCATCTGTTTCACTTCTACAAATCTAAAGTATTCAGTTTGATATGTTCGATATTTTGTTTGCACATTTCAACACTGAAGATTTTACGCGCCTTTCTTCTATGCATTATTTATCATCACCTGTAGAGGTTGATAGATGTATCTACTGTTAGTTCTTTAAGTACTCATCAGAGTGTATTTAAAGACAAGGTCACACAGTGTTACATAGCAGTAAATCCACTTGCTGGGTTACCCACAATGGTACAATATGTTATGACCAAGATTAGCGCTACGGCATACAATGAATGCTTGTCAATAGTGGAATACTTCTTGCTTGTGGCCTACATTCATTTGCACAACAGCACAGCAGAGGTCCTCCCGCTTAAACATCTGTTGCTGCTCCCAACTGGATAACTTTGGTAATGCAGTGTGAAATGACAAAGCAGAGATTTATTGTGATGAGTAAGAAAATGTGTCGAATAATGATGAATAAAGATAATGATTGCGTTTTGAAGAACCCTATTTGATCCACTCCTTTCTCTCTACTTCTCCTATCGCCCCTCGACAGCTCTTGTTGTACTCTACACAAAAACAGAAGATAAAACGTTTTACAGATCTAAAGCATCTAATGAACTCTTCTCTTCAAACCATTCAGGATCAACAGCGCTGTAACCACTAACAGCATCCTCAATGAGTGCCCTCCTAATCCCAATTACACTGCGACGCTCTCTGTTGTCACCTTTTACTCTATGAAGCCATTTCAGAGGCCCTTGTGACATCACGAGAGCAGGCCACGTTAATTGGTTGTTGGCTGGGTGTTGCTGTGGGGTGGTTTATACCTACTGCAGGGTGGTGGCACTTAGTGAGAGAGGAGGAGGAATGGCCTGATCACCCAAAAACAGTCATGTAGTTTTTCTCTTCCTGATATGAAAGAACATAACCCAATGATGAAACGAGCTTTGATATAGACATACTTATATGTACACTGAATCTAAAACACAAAATAGAGTCTGGCTTTAATAAATTAAGATGCTTACTCTGTTAAATTTTGTATAATTTTAGTCTTTTTTCTGGAGGGGAACATCTTGAGTAGAGTTGTGTGAATACAGTCCAGTAGAACAGGACTATATGTACAGTCCTTTTCAGGTACTGTTTCTACTTTTCTATAACTATTGGCAGTCACTGAGTAGGTAGGTACAGCTTGTACAAGCCTGACAAATGTAAAGGATCCTCTTTTTAGACTAAACTTCCTTAACTGCCTCATTAAACTGAGCCATACTGACAATGGATGTGTGGTCATGATGTGTAGTATTATGAATGAATGCATGCTTTACCTTGCACAAGCTGCAGCAGCAACTTTTATAATGGAATCATACTTTCTAAACATTTTCAGTGACTTCCTGTGAAAATTGTTCATCACTTTTAACACCTAGGTGATATTAAATATATTTACAAATGTCCTAAAATACATTTTTAGCTAAATATTCCCCATCTTTGCACTTTATTACAATGATAAAATCTACAGTGTCACACGTACACAGCTTCATTTAAAGTACGGCTCTGCCACACCTGCAGCTCTTATCCTTATCAAAGCATGAGTAAGTCAAAGCTGTGCTAGAAGTGTTTTTCATGGGAGAATACACCGCCCAACATAGTAGGACTCCTGCACAGAAAATGTCCTTTCCCTTTTAATCAACATCTCATAGATTTGTTCTGTCCGTCTAAATTAGATTTTTGTGCCTGCTATGAAAACGTCGCAGTCTGCCAGCAGGTGATGATTTGATACAAACTGCCTCCTGAAGGAAAATAAATCTGATTACTTTTCTGAATTATGCTTTCTCTTTTACAGTGAGAGATTCAACTTTTGACTATATCTGACAGTTGATTCTCTGCACCAGCAGTAATGAGGTGCCATATGAAATGTAATGGACATGTAGGGGCTGTGATCACCTGTCTCTGACTGGAGGAGCAGAGGTGGGTTTGTTGGGGTCTCGGTAGACCTGTGTGGTCAGAGGGACGAGACATGCAGAGCAGGAAAAGTACAAGGCAGGCTGGTAACAGTGGTGGCATTTCTACAGGTCAGCCTTATTTCCCCAAATCATAACCAAATGTCTGGTCGCCTGACAAAGTAGAGGCGAAAAATAACCCCGGCTTCATTAGTAAGGGCAAGAATGAGATCATTACTGAGTTTTTACTGTTCATGAAAGTTTTGATTTGGTAACCATGTGTTCACTGTAAGAAATGAAAAGAAATCTTTACTTTTTATGGCCATTTTCAACAGATAACTCATTATATCCTGAAATAACACAATCTGGTGAATGTTAAGCAAGATGAACTTTATTTTTCCTGAAAGGTAAACTTTTTGTTAATTAATGTGAAACACTTTGATTAAATTACTGTTTCAACTCTGCACTCCACAGTTTAGATACTATTTTTAATGCACTGAAAACTGAAACTTTGCACTTAACAGCTTTATTTTTACACCAACAGTGAGCTGGAAGTAAATTTAGGATGCGTGGAGTGGAAGAATGTGATTATGGTGTAAAGCTTAAAAGAATAAAATGAACTTTTTTCTGCATTATATCAAAATCAAAGCAGCAAAGATCAAATAATCTTTCATGATTTAACTTTCTATGTCACTTCTCATTGAAATCCAAAAATCCAAATCCATTATAATCAAATTTGAATCAATTAATAAACTTAACTGATGCTGACTTACCTCTGAAGGGCCAGAGCATTTGTGCTTTTCATGAAAAATTGGTGCATCTAGGCATTTTGGATCATCATCAGCTCTGCAAGCTCTGCATATTGAGAGTATTACACACACGCGTGCGCACACACACACACACACACACACACACACACACACACACACACATGCACACACACTTATTCATCCACTATCTGAGAATTGTCTTATCTATTTCATCAGCCTGCTATTCTGTCCCCCTCCCTCTGGGTGACACAGTGATTAACCCACTTTGTGTCAAACCGAGGTGGTGTATGCGAGGTGCCAAGCTCAATTTTCTTACCCCCTTGTCACTCAATATTTGTTCGGCAATGACTCACCTCACTAAATTATTTAATTCCTTCCCCAGTAATATAAATAAGCTTTCTTGACTAAGGTTTCAGGCAGAACATTTATGAAGGTATTATTGAAGTCACACCATCACTGAAAACTAATTTCTTTATACATGGCTGACCATACAGTAACTTTAAACAATATCTGTCACCCTGATGAATATTTAAATATTTTCTGAGCAAAAGGAACGAAGTCTTCTGTTATTTGTTAGCACACTGATGCAACATTTAGCAACTTGAAAAACTTTCTCCGTCTTGAAGGAGTCAATTTTATAAATAATATAGCAATGAACTAATGTGAGTCTTAAAAGTATCTGTGCACTGAAACATATGAATCACTGAGACATGTGAAGGCTGGATTACAAGATAGCACTTTTTAGGAAAACTGTGTGGTAAAATTCAGACAGATTCCTCAGAAAAATAATACCAAGTTATTTTCTCTTATCTTTCACCTGCTTCACAAAAAATATGACTGATTGTGCTGTTGATATTCAGCACACATTCAGAATGACAGATCCATATTAATATCCCAGAATTTTAACTCAACAAATGAAAGTAAATGAGATAAACAAATTCACACACCTGTCAGCACGGAGGATGATGTGTTAGTAACACTGGCAGCAGAAATAACATTAAAAGCTACAATAGGAACAATTATAGTGGCTATCACTCTGAATCTATTAGACTGCTGCAGAGAAGAGTGACTCTGCAGATCTGAATGCGATGTATAAATCCATCTCCTCCAGCAGCTCTGTAATGTACCTCACCTAATTTTTTTTTTTTTTTAAAGCATCCCCTTTTTCCACACACTGAGACGACAAGAGTTAAGATTGAAATATTGGCAAATCATCATATTACTTAATTTTTATGTGACATTTTTCAAACTTAACAAATTTGCCACGTACAGCTTACAGTGAATGCCAAACCACCAGCTTGGCTTTTAATTAACTAAGCTTGAGTTAGAGCAAAATTGTTTATGAACTGAGCTAAACTGATGATGCAATTGGAATTTGTCGGCCATATGTCCCGAAATACATGTACACTTTTGGGACTGTCTACTTGTTTAGTAGTTGTTTGCCACAACTAAAATCTACTGGGAAACCATTTTGACCTTTGTGTCTCTTAACTAAAGACTATTGGCTTACATGAATTCACAACACTCAAACTCATGCACACACTGTTATTTGCTATCTGTTCACAGTCTGACTCAGTGTCCCCAGTTGACGTTCTCTACTGATTCCCCAGTGGTGCTGAGTCTTGTTTTTCCCTTCTTTGTTATACTGGACTGAGTGGGAGAAGACCTTTGTACAGAACACTGAAGTTTGCTTTCACACTACTGGTGAAAGAGTTTAACATTTGGGTGGTGTTGTTGATTTGAGTAATTTGCATTTATAGCTTTTGTGTGCCACATTTGAACTGCATTATGATTATATTATTATTGTTTACATGATATAGAGTTAGCAGGTTAAACTGTACTTGTGTATTTAGGTTATATAATTCATATTTATTTAGGTATGTTGGTTAATTATGAAGAGAACTGTGATTCCAGGATGTTTCTTCCTCTGCAGTTCAGTTGTTTAATGTTAAGCGTCATTAGCCTTATCCTATTTGTTGTCGGCCACACCCACCATGCCCTCATTGTTCACTAATTCCTTTTCCGGGGGCTTACCGCACTCCAGCTATGTCTCGTTCTTTGATTAGTCCCTTGTGTATTTATATCTGTGTGTTCTGTTGTGATTATTGTATCCTTGTTTTTGCCGTTGTCATGTTACATTACATTTCCTGTGTTTCAAGCCCAGCAGTTCTGTTTCCTTCATCTGGTAATAAATGGTTATTATTCCTTCATCATTTGGACCCAGTTTGCTTTCATAACCATGACACACACATTTCATACAATTGTCCAAGTTGAAGAGTAGAGCATAAATAAAATATCTGAGTGCATGGAGAGAAGCTGGTAATGTGACAGACAGGCAAGAGTGGCGAGTGTGAAATCATGAGATTCAGATTGTGTGCGGTGACAGCCTGCCATACCCTCCTTGACATGACCACCAGGTCTAATGGAAGGTGCGGAGCCAGGAGGTATCATGGGTACTGGGAGCCGCTGCAGGATAATGGTGGGTTGCTGAGCAGCCTGGGGAGGAGAGATGGGACCATAATGAGGCTCTTTGCCTGGAGGCGCAGTAGCTGAGAATAAAATGGAGTACCTACATACACAGGCGGTGAAGCTCCTCTCCAGAGAAGGAGGAAAAATCAGTGGATTATCTTCCCAAACCCAAACAATATTAAAAACATCACTCCTTCTGATACTAGAAATGATTGAATTATGACGCAAGACTCAGGATCAGCGATGGGTTTCAAGTTTGAGCTACACAAAGAGCAATCTGTTCATTGTCGCAAAGATAAAGAGCTTTAGCTAACACTATAATAACCTGCCAAAGAAGAGACTGAACTAATGAACACTTACTGGAAGTATCTAAAAATTATGTGGATCATACGGCTGAAAGTGTGGATAAATATCTTCTGTCCACGCCATATGTGAGAGCTTCAGCTGATATTATTTACAAGATACCCAGTATGTAATTCTAACCTGTTTGCTGAAGTGCAGAGACACACAGTAACAGGTTGCCAAGATGCCAAAACACAAGAAACAGTCTGCACACACACCCACACACACAACACATACACTGTATACACACACACACACCCTCCGTCTGTGATCACTATATTGACCTACACTATGTGTACAGGCTGGTGTAATTAGTAAATTCACTTTGAAAGCTAACAGCAGAGCAGCTGGTAACTCAAAAAAATAAAACTATAATACATTGCCCATAAAAAGTATCCACCCACATTTAGACTTCACTGTATTACATCCAGTGTAATGAGATTTTTATGATAGTGAGCAAATGAAAATCTTAAATGTCAAAGTAAAAAAAAGAAACTACAATTTCATTTAAATGAAAAACTGCTGGAGGTACACCTTCTGGATATTAATAACTTGAAATGAAACTTAATTTGCTCAAATGTATGACTAATAAGCTCTTCATCTCTATTGTGCTAATGAGATGTTTATCCATTAACATGTAATAAGATCTATCAAACTGCTTTCTGGAAAAAGGTAACCTTATGTTTAAAAATAGAGAGATAGTAGTAACCTGTAATGATTTTGTTGAGGGATAATATACATCTATGCATCATATAACAGTTGTTTTAATGTTGAATTAGATTAGCAATCCCCAAAATGTAGTGTGCCATATTCATTACTAGGACTACATTTTGACTATCATGACATTAAAAGTGCATTATTCTCACAGAGAGTATAAAAATGTGAAAGACACTATACTTTTGTGTCACAAGAAAAAGATGAAAAAGGCCAATCAAACTGCGACTTTCACAATAAAACCCATCCACCAACACACATGCATACACACAGATAAGCATATAAGTATATACATTTTTCTAGTAATAACAGAACTCTGATCATGTATATACATTTTAAATAAGAGAAGTATCTGATCACAGATGTGAGTCAGTGCTCACATTTGACCATGTGACTCAGCTCAGGAATATTAATTATTGATAAGTTGCTGAATAGCTCCGATGTTACAAGATGAGATAACACGGACAGCGTCGTTATTTAACAGCACGGAGATGAGAGATAAAAGAGTTAATCCAGAGAGAAATCTTACACAAATAAAGACTGTAACGCTTAATTTCACCTCTCTCCCATTTTTTATTTATGAGCAGCATCATGAACAATACATAAATATTTTAGCACACACTACAGTGTTGTTCTAAGCAGACNAAATAAAGACTGTAACGCTTAATTTCACCTCTCTCCCATTTTGTATTTATGAGCAGCATCATGAACAATACATAAATATTTTAGCACACACTACAGTGTTGTTCTAAGCAGATATATGGAAGTAATTAGATGCTCATTAGTGTTTTTTGTTAACAACTACAACTCTTTGTACAAAGCTTTCACAACTGGTGTTTGAACAGTTCATGGATGCATGGATGCAACATAATCTAATCTATTTAAATGCCAATAAAAATAAGTGAGGATATGCAACGGGAGTCACCAATTCAGAGACCAAAAATTGAAATGACTGGAGATTGAAACAGACTCTAGGAACATGCCTGAACAGTGGCTCACCATAGAGAAGCCTTTAATTAGGACATTGTACATGGACATCCCTGGATTAATGAGGTGAAATCCTTCTTTTACATAATTGATTCTTTTATTATTTTCCAGAGCAGATTACAGTCTAATATTCATGATAGTCAGGACAAACTGTTAAAGTGGGAAAGCATAATTTATCCACAAGTCAAAGATCTCTGAGTGCAGTTATCTCCGCTGGTGCACTACGTCACCATCAGCTGGCAGGTCTCCTTGAGGGGAAAAGACTATCTGCTGTGTATAAAGTCCATTTTTATGTGATTATAGCTCATTAAAAGACAACTATAGTTTAGTAAAATATACTTCAATTCTAATGAATTTATTGTAAAAAGTTCTGTTCTTCACTACTATAACTGTATTTTGGTAAGTAAGTAAGTAACAAACTAACTAGATTGCAAGATTCGTTTTTATTTAGGTATTCAAAAAACATTTTAAACTCAAATGTGTTGTATTGTATTGCAAATTCCTACATATGTCTTGTCAATTATCAATCACTTTCACAGTACATTAGGACTTTTTAGTCCTTGAAGAACATTAGGATAGAAGTCGTTATTGTTTTTGGTTGAATGTCTTTGGATGTTGTTTCTCTTTGTATGTCTGCTATAAATCTTACAGTTTGTTACTTTGAATGTGTATACTGTAAATGCTATTTTTATTTTCTGTATGCTATGTATTCAGGGTAGCCTTGGAAAAGAGAGAATGGTCTCAATACCTTCTTGCAGAAATAAAGGTTACATATTTTAAAGCCTTCACTGAAAGATAATGTTCATACCTCCAGATCACTACTCTTTAAAGTTAATGTTTTTTCTGAGGAGGAGGACCGAGCACATTTCTGAGCACATGTAGAATCAGTCATCGCTGAATCTTTGAGTTTGATATAGTTGTCTTGTTTTAAATCCACCCAGGCTCCCAACAAGCGATTTGTTTTTGAATTAATATTTAAAATGACTGTGATGCGGCCACAGGTGTGCATTTATGGAGAGCTCAGAATGCCACACAGCTCACAATGCAATGTATAATAGACAGTTTCATCGAGGGAGCTTCACTATGGCAGACTATACTAATTAGGGCACAGTTTACATTCACTGTACCACTCTGCCTTCCAACTCTCCCTCCCTCCTCGACCCTCCCTGCTCCCTGTCAGTGGATGGGGCTTCTCCACCCCCATCGCATCTCCTGCTCTGTAATTAAAACGCTGTAATCTGGGTGGATCGTCTCTATTTTTAAAAGCCCCCTGTCATCGTGTGGGCAAAGTGACACAAAGGGAAGCATCAAGCAGTGGAAGAGGAGGAGAAAGGAGGATGGGGAGAAGATAGGATAAAAAAACCGCAGCAGCAGGTGGACCAACTCTGTGAGAGATGAAGAAACTAATAAACTATATTTAATTGGCAAAAGTGGCCTAAAGATAATTCTCATCCTGTTATCCAGCACAGCCTACGCACCTCATATCAGCTGCTTTGGAATAACTGATTGTTTTTTGTGGTTTTTAATATAGCGACAAAAAAGTAATGAGCGAAAAGTGCTGCACACATGGCACCAAAGTAATGCAATCCACATCTCGATCTAAGTAACATTGACATAAAATTATCATTAACAAAGTATAATGTATAAAGTTGAACAATTACCACTATTAATCATCTTTCACTGAAATGATCGTGTTTCATTTTGACACCAGTTTTACACATCTGAAGATTTTTCCCTCACATAATGTATGAAAGTTGCATGTAACACCAATTTTTATTATTTTATGTGATTTTGCCAATTTCTAACGATATTGCGTGTCATGTGTCAGATCAGAAAAAATACTGATTAACTTTATTAATTGAACAGATGATTTTTAGCCTATAAAGTGCAGTGAGGTCACACAAAGTCATGATATAAACTTCCTTGAAGTATCTGTAGCCTAGGATATTGTTAGAATATTATAGGAAGCATATATGCATCTATGCAACCATGCATATGCATAGATGATTTATGTCAAATATGAATGAGACCCTGGAGCTTTCTGACACTTAAACAGCTATCTATAGGGACTGAGCTGCTGAGGTATGATTAAATTATTTGCACTTCTCAGNCACACACACACACACACACACACACACACACACACACACACACACACACACACACACACACACACACACACACACACACACACACATTCAAATGGTCATCAGTATTGGTTAAAGGGTTAGCTCATTGCATTAGGGATCATTTATTCATACCCCAGGGTGGTGAAGGGGACACTATGCATGAAGATGCCCAGCGGTTCTCTCTGCATCAAGGCTAACAGCATTAACCACATTAGTTGAATGTTCTGTTGAACACTTTAAAAGCAAATAGCATGGCATCGCTGTTCCCTTATTGCATTTCTTCAAACGTTATCCTGTCAGTACGCTGGTATTCCCCAGATTTTTTGCTGCCATACCTCAGTGAATGGTGACACCGTGGTGGCAAATTTGAAGTTAAAGCTGTTATCATTAGTCCATAAGTCTGACTCACTTTCACCCCCCCACTCACACACACTCAAACACACCCCTCTTTTGCCCCTCACCCCCTGCGGCATGAGCTCAAGAACATGGCCATTACCTTTCCCCGTTCCTATGGCAACACCACCCTGCAGCCCTTATGTCGTGGTAGCAGTGTGTGTGTGTGTGTGTGTGTGTGTGTGTGTGTGTGTGTGTGTGTGTGTGTGTGTGTGTGTGTGTGTGTGTGTGTGTGTGTGTGTGTGTGTGTGTGTGTGTGTGTATTCACAATCATGTGTGGGTGTGGATGTGTGTGTGTGTGGATGTGCGTGGCACTCAGAGGTTTGTTTAGATAATGTCAGCAAAGATCAATTTTTTAAAGGTTTAATGTCGTCCTCTTCCTCTCGCTGTCTGTTACTGATAAACTATCAGTGCTCACAGCCTCAAATACCCTCAAGAAAGAAACAATAGTTTTTAAATGAGCGCTCACGTGTTGTGGTCCAGTATTTGTGGGTTTGTCTGGCTGTGTTGTAATTATTTCTGATTGATCTCTGCGGCAGGTGATTACTAAATCTCTGATTAGGACAATTGGACAGTCAGACAGACTGTGTGCTTTCTCATCAGGGGTCGTCCAATGTCACCTCACCCTTAATAGAAACAGAAGTTTGCAGCCTCTCACTTGCAATGTGCTGTCAATGTGAATGAAAAGGAGGAAGAGATGAAAAGAGATGATATCTAAGGACGAGGATAGCACAAGAGTGACATGACAGAACTGAAATAAAGTGAAGGACACAGTAGAGAGGGTGAATGTGATTTTCTCTTTGGTGGTCCACTGTCTGGCATGTAAGGATGAGGTAAAAAGAGAGGCAGAGAAGCAATGAGAGATAAGGCTTTGAATATGTCTCTTTTTTTTTTCTTTTTTCCCTAAGGAGCAGGGCTGACTGACAGACGCTCCCCACCACCACCACTATCACCACCTCCTCCCTTGGCAATGGGCAAGCTTTGTGTAGTGCCTACCACCAACTCGAGCCAATTAACACATCTCTATGCACACGCTGAGTTTATTAATACATAATAAACTAGTTAGCCACAGACACCAATTATCTTGCATTTAAATATGAGTGGTTTGGGGAGGTGTGTCACAAGGCGATGGGAGTGATTTGTAATGATGCTGCACATTGAGGCACCAGTTTATAATCAATACAACTGATTTTCAGTGAAAATCAATGGGATGAGATGCTCAAGCCTTCAGGATGTAGTCATTAGAGAAAAGCATATTAATGCTGTAGCGGACAGAACAAGCTCCCACTGTCTTTGCTTTTTGTTTATCGTAGACTTGATTAGTCCCATGATGATGATCTCCATTAAAAGCAGCCGAGCTGGTGTCATTGTGTCTCAGCTCCCTGTTTCCAGTGCTCCTCTCTGAATACTGACTTAATCAGACACAAATCTGTGCCAAGCTCCCTTCTTCTTCTTCTTCTGTTTTGATCTGATGTCCCTAGTGCCTGGGCTGTCTCCTCGCTCCGACTAAATCTGTGCATGTATCCAGATGCAGGATTGACCCGGACGTGATCCCTGGCTAAATACAGAAACAGAGATGAAAGATGGTTTAATGCGATGTATGACTCGCCATCCCTCATGAGAATTAGATTTAACCTTACTGCCGAAGGCCTGCACAGACAATGAGCCTTGGCGGTATTACGCTCCATCTAAAACTTTCCTTCAGTGGGAGGCTCATTAGATAATTTAATTTAGAATAGTTTATGATTTCCTCAATGAGAGGTTGGGCACAGGGGAAAGAGCATGTCATTCTCAATATCAGTGAACCACAGACGGATGTACCTGTTCTTCCTCTTTTCCTCTCAATGCAAAAAAGCTGCAGTGGAGAATCAGCTTGCAGGGCCACCTGTGCTGCTAAAGAGCACACTAACACTGTCTTTCTCTCTGTTTCATTTTATTGCAGACATCTGTTCCTTCAGAATATGATTAAGCTCTTTACACGCACACACAAAAAAAACACACACACGAGAGCTAAACCTGTGAATACTAAGTAATAATTTGCATACTGTTTGTAATGAAAAATGAGTCCCACCTTTTGGAGTGTAAAACCACTACCTCCTTGAGATTATGGCTCCTATTAATGTTGCACTTTTCAAAGTATGCTAATAAAATAAGTGTCCACAGCCATGAAAAAATGAATAAGAAAGAGGATAATTAATTTCTTTTAACTGTAAAGCTTTTGTTGTTGCTTGTTTTCACTAGCTTTAATGCACCAGAGCTTTCTACTTTTGACATCACACATTAGGGTATTTACGTTATTGTCACCTTACTCTTAATTTCATCTACTGACATTATTATGTGTATGTATGAATTCAGCAGGGAGAGGAATTCTTGAAAGTGCAGACAGATGAAAAAAAAGTGTCAGGAGAGGTAGGGACAGACTTGCCTGAGTGAGGGAAAACTGACATGCTGACTGGAAAAGTTCAGGACCGGGCAGGTAAAAAAGTACATTGACACATCGCATCACCCAAAAACTCAAGAACGCCTTCGGGTTATAGCTGACAGCACAGTATTATTATAAAAGCAGAAACAGTCCCATTGGCAAATGATGCTGATATTCACGCTGAGAATATGTGCAGCATAGAAACACATTTGCGGGTGTGAAATGATGTAGGTGTACCATTTTGTGGATGGTTCGAAATGCGTTAATTGAGTTAAGTGTTTATGTCTATGTGTGTGTGTGTGTGTGTGTGTGTGTGTGTACGTGTGTATATTTGTGTGCGTAATCGCCAACTTCTCAACTTCATGGTGTTGTGGGTAATGGAAAGAATGAGGCAATTTTGTTGTTTGTTGTTCATTTGCCTGCACATAATAGATTTATTTAAAATTTCATGAGTTTGAATGCAAGGACTATTGGTTCCCTGCTGATTGGATGCGGCACAATTTGCCTGAGGAGAAGTGGAGAAAATGTGTGTATGTGTTTTGTATGTNGAGAGAGAGAGAGAGAGAGAGAGAGAGAGAGAGAGAGAGAGTCTGTGTGTGTTAGATAAATGCCTGTGTGTTTACAGTGCATTTATAGTGTATAGTAAATTCCACCAGTTTCAGCGGGCTCTGCCAGTGCAGGCTAATAGAATTGCTTTAAGAAAATAATGCATTTTAGAAAACATTGTGTTTTAGTGGCAGCATAAGTGAAACAACTTTAACAGGCTGTATTCAAATTAAATGAAAGCAAAATAGATGCTAAAACCTGAGCTTGATGCTATCGGGGGGCAGCAGTAACACCTTTTGAAATGATTGCCAATAACACTATTTTGTGTGTGCATGTGTGTGTGTGTGTGTGTGTGTGTGTGTGTGTGTGTATACGCACCAAGGGGAGAGAGAGAGAAAGGGAGTGTTTACATCCCCTCACCTGCGTGAGATATGAGATACTGCTTCCATTCCTCAACTTCACTGCATGCATTGTTATTGCTTCCTCCTTTGAATACAACACATCCCATTAGAAACAGATTGAATGGGGCTGAGAAAGGCCACTTCATCCTTGTGGGGCCTGCGTCGGCATAGAAAACAGATCTTTTGTGTATCTTGCCCTCTAATCAAAAATACCCAGGGAATTAGAAATGGCTTTCTCCACAGTGTTGCCAAAGCTGACAAAACTGTTTCATGTCAAACTCTTCTGGTGACGGGCACATCAAGAGACCTTCACAATCATATCTTAGCTATTTTTGCTCAAAAGCCCAGCTATCTCTGTTGCAGTTAAGTGTTGAATGCCACTGCTGGTTTAATCACCATTATTTCTGTCATGATTTCATTGGCTAGTGCACTGTTCATTATTTTCTGCGAGGTCTCCACTGTAAAAGGTCAGTGGTGACCCTTCTTGACAAGCAAATGTACAGCAGCTCTACGGAGGGCACTTGAATCGTATCAAACTGGCACAACTGCAACATGTTGATTGGGGTGAAGGGTTAACATGTTAACGTGTTGTTCCTGCACTGCCACGGCAACATTAGCCTATTAATATCCTCTTCAAGCACAAATTATAATTAAGTACAACTCAACCTTTGCTGGTCCAGTCTTATTCATCATAACAATGGCTCCTTGTCAAGCAGTCTGACTTGTTGGCCCATAACAGTACACGTCATCCTTCATCTCAGAAGAATACATCGTGATTAGAGTAGATCATCCATTTAGTGAAGAGAAAAAAAGAAGCTCTGTAATAGTGCACGTGTCCATAACAGATTGTGGACACATGGATGGTGCTCTATGTTCACCCTTTAACATATGCTCAGTAGTAGTGGCTGACTCGCAGTGCCTTCAGAGTGGCACAGAGTGGATCTTAGGCAAAATGGTGACTAATCAAAACTAATATACAGCCAAATCAAAGATGGGAGTTTTGTAAAAGAAAGTGACAAGAATCACAAGATACAAGAATCAGAGAGATATTACGTATTTTAAAAAGCTTGTTAAGAAACGGGGCATTTTTGCTTTGTCGTGGTCATGATATTCCACTTTTAAAACTAACTCAGTAAACTTGTGTTTTTCTAAATCCTGCAGTTTCCTGAATGTAATTATATGCTGTGATTTTTTTGTGTGTGAGAAAAGTGTGTTCAATTGCAGCATTCTGCCTATGCTAATAATAGTTGTGTGATGTTTGTATAGTGTAGTATGAAATAAGGGAGTGACAGTGTGAGCAGTGCTTTTTCAACTTCACTTTTTGATTCAGCTGCCTTGGCTTCTGTCACATATCTAATTCATGCAAAGTGGTTACATTTGTATTGAATCTGAGAGGTGGCTGTTACACTTGCAGACCACATATTGCATATCTGTCTGACATTACTCTCATTTGATACATATATGTACCATGAGTGGTTAATATTTGTTATGTAGACTGAAGAAATGTGCTTTAAGAGTTGTTAATGTCTGTATATCATCTTGTAACAACCTGGATAGCTGCATCAATATCATCCAAGCTTGTTAACATTTTTCGGGACAAAGTCTCAATTCTTAACCCAGTTGTTTTTTGTTTTTTTTTTTGTTTTCAATACAAAAGATAGTCATCAATTTATACAACACCACCAATTGGAGTTTAGAGCACCAAATCAGTGTTCTAGTACAAGACTAACTTCAGGGTGCTTGAAGAAATTTTGTGAAAGTTCTCATATAACATGCATCTATAAATTCTGGCACATTCCAGTGTGAGCACTCTGAATTATTCAAACATCCCCCCGCCCATCAAAAAAAAGTGCACGCCTGTTTTCAGTGTCTAAATTCTTCATTCTATGGGGATTGTGCCATAGCAATGTCTAATTTACTGTATGAAACTTTTGACAAAGTGAACTTTGGTGTTGCAAGTTAAGAACCAAGTGGTTAACTATCTCGCCTCTAAAAATAGCAAGCATGTTTCCTTGTTTCCACTAAGTATTCATTGGTACATGGAAACAATACCAGAACAATTTTGTTTATTTGCTCCCCAAGGATTATATCACAGTCTTTGGAAGAAAATGCGAGACTCACAAAGTACTATTATAAATAGTTTTAATAGCAGCTCTCTGCAGTAGATAATTTATCCTGAACTCTTGACCTCCTGAAATCATGTTTCACTAGTCTGTGTTCCAACATAGTTCCTTGCTTCTAGAGAAAATATAATATTGAGTCTTTAATAATAAATCCATGTAAGCATGAATAATCATTTATCTCTTCCCTGCTCAGAAAAAAAAACTAAAAATAATAAAGAGAGCCTCACGTGTTTATGAGATGTGGTGGTTTCCATGTCGACATGTTTCAGTGTTTTCGTGTTGTGCATTGTGTCAAAAAATAGATTGCAGAGCAGTTTCTTATCTGTTAAAGTCTAATTATCTAATGAGTTTTATTTATTCATGTTGTTTTTCTGCGATACTTTTAGTTGATGTCAAAATTTGCTGGTCTGCTGCACATCAGTGTCCTATGTGTGCATGGTGAATGGGCTCATGTGTGAATGCATGGGTGTGTTTGTAAGGATTCATCTACCCCAGCTCTCCTAACAAGTCCTGAAATAATAATGAGAACATTGGTTGCTTCAGAGTGGGGTATGAGAGGAAAGGAGGAGATCGTGCAGATAGAAATAGTGAGGAAATGGAAGAGAAATTGAACCAAACTGCTGAGAAAGATTCAATGGGAAGTTAATATCTGACACCAAGAATGAACCTTTCTGTGGATTTTCTGTCTGCAATAGATTTTTTCCCCAAAGGAAGTGTCTGGAATGTGCATATGCTAAGAGTCGGGAAGAATACAGAGACATTTAAGAGTGATATTTCTCAGTTAATGGATGTCCATGTATGACCTCTTTGTGTGAAAGCCCTCTAACACCACTCTGCATTGACATATGGATGCTCTCTCTCTCTCTGCTTGTTGATTCACAAATGCTCTTTTCCTTCTTTTCTCTGCACTTTCTGATCGAACAAAAGTAGAACAACACAAACTTCTCCAAATCCTAAACCCTGGAGGTGTTGCAGGGGCAGCTGGGAGGTGAAATGGTCAGGGTGATGCTGAATGTTTTTTGATTGCAGCTGGTCACTCTCCAGAAAGATCAGATTAAATGCTCTGAAGCTAATATGAGCTTGGCCTGTTGTCCTCAAGATGTATAACCCAGCCCGACCTCTCATCGCCTCTCTATATAAAGCAGCAATAAATGCCAAGCTGCTTTTGCTGAGTACTTGACTATTAAGTGTGGTCATGACGTGATTTTCTGCTCCTGTTTTTTGCCTGCATTTTAAGGTAGAACTATGCAAAATGTGTTGTTTTTCTGATGCAATTGCTTTAACATTTATTTTAAAAATGGGATCATATTAATTTTAAAGGTGCATCTACTATGAAATTAATGTATTCAAGTAAAGATCAGATCTGATTAAATCTAAAGGCAGAGATGGGCCAGACAACATTTCACAATCTAATTCAATCTAATTATCAGAGATTGGCATAGGTCTTAATACAGTGAGTAATAACTCAGTTCTATGTTTAAAGAGATGAACACAAAATTGGAGATAAAATTTATCCTGGTAAACATGATTTTCTGATCCTTAATCTATCCAAACATATTTAATCAGTTTTGGGATGATATGCATCATATCAATTAATAGATGACAAGTCTTACTGTGTGCAATTCAATGTTTTAATTTCATGCTGCAATTTAAACTTCTTTAGGTACAAAATAATTCATGCAGCATCAGTGATTTCAAAAGTGCAAAACGGGTCCAGAAATCACAATTAGCGAGCATGCCAAACAGGACCAGAATTACTCCATAAAGCTGTGACGGAGTTTGTTGAAAAACATGCAACACTTCAGTAGAGTGTATTTACCCAATGAGATCAAGGAAAATATTTTGTATAGAGAATACTCATATATCCACCACGTCCACAGAGTTCACTAGCAGACGTGGAACTATAAGAACTCACAATCATGCTTTTTGACAGCTTTAAAAAACATTCATTAACAATCATTTTAAATTTACAAAAAATAAATGAAATAAATAAACAAACAATGAGGTAACAGCTTGTAAACATTTTCATCACTTTGTTCAAGTTGGCAATATTAAATTCACTCAAAAGAATCAACAGATCGGCCCACGTGTAAACATTTGCCTGTCTTTTACGCACAAGCTTTACGCACAAACATTGGTCGCTGGACGACTTTCCTGTCGTAGTTTTCGGAAGGAAATGTGAAGTTTTTGCATATCTTCCGTCACTAGGACATAAAGAGAGCGTCTTTTATAGGTACATGCAGATGCAGATCTGAACCTGCAGTTGTAAACGCGCATTAGATACCCACACCGGATCTCTGTTTCAGTTCTCCACAGTACCAGCTCCCCATGCTCTAGCTGAGCCCGATCATGACCGTCTCCACGTCTTTGGAGGGTCGCCGGTCTTTCACCAGGAAGTTAATCATGCTCTCCGACTTGATCATCAGGTTGCACCCGAGGAAAAATATACCAAAAACCACGGTGAGCGACAACACACACAGCACCGCGATTTGCACCACACGCATGACGAAGAGTTTACGCTCATCCTGCAGCAGCACAAGCGAGCCGCCACCGTCACCAGTCACCACGTTGTCGGTGCCATTGCCGGAGTACGTTGCCAGAGTCCCGGCTAGAGTCTGACTCCCGTTAAACAGTGCGCCCTGGGTCACGTCGAAGAAAGAGACGTTCATGTCTCTTTGAGGGTTATTAGCGGTAAAATATGGGACTCCGCTTGACAGTCTGACCACAAAACCTGGACTCCAAGCAAAACTTTGCGTCATGTGACTGTTCAGGCAAAAATAAGAGGAAGAAGACGAAAAATACCACGCTTCAAAAGTCCAAGTCTACAGAGAAACATTGCGTTTTGTCACAGCTTTGGTGCGTAAAGACCACATCCACAATCACCGAACTGTTTGCTGTAGTCAAGCAGAGTCGTATCAGTTGCCACCAAAACTAAGTTTCTTTAACTCAGAGGAAACGTTTTTCTGACTTTAAAAGAGTACTCCTAGACACCGCGCAATGTGCAAACTACGATGTAATAAAAGACAGTCCCTGCGCTCATGGGCTCGCCTGCGAGCGCTTCTTTTGTGCCAAGTCTCTGGTGCGTTTTAAAGTGATGATGAGTTCCCCGTGGACCACATCACCACTCCTCAACAGGGGAGGTAGTCAGGTGGCCTCAGATAACGTGCTACTCTTCTGATGTAGAAAGAAAGAAAGAAAGAAAGAAAGAAAGAAAGAAAGAAAGAAAGAAAGAAAGAAAGAAAGAAAGAAAGAAAGAAAGAAAGAAAGAAAGAAATAAAGAAAGAAAGAAAGAAAGAAAGAAAGAAAGAAAGAAAGAAAGAAAGAAAGAAAGAAAGAAAGAAAGAAAGAAAGAAAGAAAGAAAGAAAGAAAGAAAGAAAGAAAGAAAGAGAGAGAGAATCTTAATTTTATCAAGTCTCAATGACATTTATTGTATAAATGTAACTTTCTTGCTACATGCAAACATTTTTATGTTTTATGTTTCATTAATTGCTTCATTTTCATATCTGGAATAATTGTTAATAGCCTTTTTCTGGAAAAAAAGATTTTTCAACAAGTGCTTTTGTATTTTTAACAAGTGGTACTTCCTGTCAAAGTCCCTTATTTAAAAAACAATAATTTTCAAGACTGAATGAGGCTACACAACTGGGAATTTTGAAATGTTCTCTTGTGTAATCCTCATTACTGCACATCAATAATGCCTGAAAACCCCGCCAATATGGATTCAGACATACATTAACTTCAAAGGCTTCTCATGAAAATGCTCAAACCTGAAAATGTTCAGTTAAATTAGGATTAATATGATTGTTATCTGCACTGAAAAACAGTAAGGAAAACTTTGAGAGGTATTTATAGTTTAATGATCATTGCTGAGGAAACTGTCACTGTGATTGAAGAGCTTTGAGACAGAGATCAATATAGGCACAGCACGCTATAACTTAGAAATGAAGACATGAATTAATAAACTATGATTGGACCATGGCAAATATTTATCAGAGATATTGGCTCCCTTGCTTTCAAAGTCTGTTTCCTTTATCAAGGAGCAGTTGAAATGAAGCCCCTGAACAGAAGACAGCTCTCTGTTTTTATTGGAATGTGCTATTTAAATATCACTTTATCTTTCAATTGTTGTCTGTAAATATTGCAGCTGTCCTGGACAAAAGCATATAACAAAAGTAGCGGTGAAATCCCTGCAACCTGATCTGTAAAGAACTGTGAGCCTAAGGCCAGCCATATACCATTTGGTAAATTACCACTAATTGTAAATCTACAATTATTAATGACAGAATGTTCTTCCATTTCTGTGAAGATAATGCTATTGTCCCTCATCACTTGCCTTCCTCCTCATACATAATGTAACGTTTCATTTTATGAAGTCAAAACAGTATTGATAGGCTGCATTTGTGGAGGGGAAACTATGGTAATACATTTTGTGCTATAATGTGAGATTTATCTTTGAATTATATTTTGTTATGGGTTATTATTACTGCAGATATGTTTAGTTTAACAGTCTAAATTAACCAAAAATAATCAGATGACATGACTGATGAAAGATTAAGCTGAGAGTTTATTGCTCAAAAAGTTATTC
>JANJYP010041896.1:0-19224 GCA_024605115.1 Rastrelliger brachysoma | reverse complement strand
AGCATGCCACCATTATATTGTGCTGTACAGATTTTATCCAGGGGTTCAACTGTACATGACTTTTAATTAGCATTAAACAACTGTCAGAAAATCATTTTGTTAATACACTTGTGTGCAACTGTAGTAATTTGAATCAATTTTAAGCATCTAATGTACCACCCTTGCTGTTGCTGAGGTTTCTTTATTTTGACTGCACTGGGGGTTTTTATGCCATGACAGAGAATGTACAAATAGAAAAAAATACAACAAATAAAAATGTGCTTGACTTGACCATGTTTCTTTTGATGCATAGTATATCTCCTTGAAGCTTTCTGAAGGACTCAATGCCGTCTCAATTGATACCACAATATTTACTTTATAGAGTAGAAGGAATGTATTATCACAGGGCACGCTGTTCCAGCTGCAGACTTGTGTTGCATGTCATACCCTTCAACTTTCAAATCAAAGGTGTAAAATACTTAATAAGAGTGTGTATTAACTATGTGTTCTTTGATAGTGACATGTAACTATGGGAATGGGGGCTGCCAGCACATCTGCGAAGAGACAGACCATGGCCCTAAATGTTCGTGCCACATGAAGTTTGTCCTGCACAGCGATGGAAAGACTTGTGTAGGTGAGTCATCTCACCCCGATACAATTACCAAGGGCAAGAAATAATGGCTTTTGAATGAGAAAATGTTAAACCCAAAAATGATTAGCTCAGTACCCAATTTCCAAAAGCAATTTTAATTAATGTTTGAAATGAGGTTTGTAGTGATAAAATGCGATTTGAAATACAGGCCTTGTTACAGTAGCTGTACGCCTGAGTCTTTTCTCTTGATCTGTGACATACAAGGACAAAATGCTACCACCCACTGTGCTTTCCCCTTTGCCGCTGCTCTAGTAACCTCTCACTCCCTGCATCTGCTTTGGCTTCTCTTCCTCCTCCTCCTCTTCTTCACTGGACACTGTGCATCAACTCTCCCTATCCCTCTCTGTTTCTCCATCCATGCAGTCAGATGCACACCCTCTATTAGCCCTTGGGTCAATTCCTCCACTGCTCTCCATTGGGGATTAACTCACACCTGACCTAACCTTCTACTGGCATTTATCAGTGTTTGCCTCAGTTGACTTAAGTTGAGTAAAAATCATTCACCTACTCAGGCATATTGAACCGTTCTGAAGGGCAGTTTTCCATCAGATGGGACCTACAGGCCCAAAGAAGTCAAAGCACTGGTCTCGATAGACATGAACGCATTGCATTTAGCCATGCAGAATTGCACCGACATTTTGTCGAATGATCATGAAACATTAACAATAAAGCTTGTCATGCATAAAACTGAAAGTGACCATTACTGAAGGCAGAGCTTTATTTTATCCATCCGTTTAACCAAAGTGTCATTAATAGTTTCTGTATACAGTAAAAAACTCGTTAAAACCAATTTTACTTTTCAGTGTTAGTAATCTTGATTTATGATGGAAGCTTCAATGAGTTGGATAGGACATTTTCTCGTTGTCAGGAAGACAAACATAGTAATAGAATTAGTAGCTACGCCTGCAGGGCAGACTGCTGAGGTGGTTGCTTGGTTTCGGAGGCTGTTAAGTTTGAGAGGTTGGTTAGGGTAGTGGCTGATTAGCTCAGTGTTTCTGGATCCTCTTTATTACCGCAGCCATGATGAGAGCCAAACCTATGTCAAGGTCTGGTCAGCCAACCTGTCATTATTGTTGTACCCTGCTAGGCCAAGGGGATACCACAAAGTTGACCGCAACCAAATTATATGTCTTAGCCAGTCTAATTCTCAAGGCATAGCAAATGTACCTTTGGTGTGCCAGATTAGGAAGCAGTCGGCCAGCTAAATTCTCTGATTTCCCCCACAGAGTCTGGGGATACAGAGGACTGCTCTGTGGTCGACAGTGGGGCGCTCCATCTCTCAGACACTCTTATTAGTTAATAAAACCTCAATAAAACAAACAATCTGCCAAATGAACCACTGAAGAGAGTGAGTGACAAGAATGTTGGAAGACCTTCACTAAAGCACCACTACTGTGGAGTAAGACTGCAACTGTGTGGGATTTCCGCCATAAAAAAATGATTCAAATGAAATGTATGTTGAAAGTGTTTGTCACTTCAAAAAGCTGGCTGCCAGATTTTTGTACCTTATCTTTCCGACAAATAATTATCACATTTGTTTTGTTTAAAAAAAAAAAATTAAAAACATCTGCTGCCTCAAAGACATTGCTTTGAAGAAAGAGATGTCATTTTTCTTTATTTTTAAACTTCAAACAAATTGTCTGTCTGGGGACAAAGTAATTGCATTCTAATCCTGAAGTTTCAAATAGCTGTAAATGTCACAAACGAGGTAAAAATGGGTCACTGGGGTTGTTGTATTTTTACACACTGCCTTTATGCCATGTAGTTTAAGTTACCACTCTCACACTGCATTCAGAAATAGTATGTGACAGATATAGTGTAGAGGGTATCCATAGCAACCACACAAAGTGAAAATATTACTCATCAAGACTCTGCATACTGCATCCAGAAGGAACATGGCACATGATTACAAAACAGCTTTAGCCTTGTCAGTGGCTTTGTCGTTGGTCTGGTGGACTCTTTCAGTATGCTGCAGCTTCACTGTTCAATCCATTTGGTGAGGTGTTTCAAATGCATTCTGCCACATTTTCATTCATTTGGTGGTGTCTCTTCACACCCAGGCTTGGTCATGCATTGTGTAATAATACACTATGCTACTCGGTTTGGAAATGTTGGGTCTTCATCCTTCCTCTCTCATCTCTGTTGATACTGGGCATTTTATAGCTGGAAATGTTTGTGTCAGTTGGGTTGTAGATAGGCGGCACACATGGATTTTCTCCCTCTCTTGCTCTCTCTCTTGCGCGTGTGCGCGCCCACACACACAAACACACACACACACNCACACACACACACACACACACACACACACACACACACACACACTTAGTTCAGTCGCCTAATCAAACTTTAAAGTCACATGTTTGACTGAAACAGACCTAACACAATCAGTATTATTTTTGTATTAGATTCCTGTAAGTTCAAATATCAGAGAGGAGCAGGCATCATGTGGAAGCATTCATGCTGTTAGCACAGCAAATCATAAACATTCACAAATAGCAGGCAGATGCAGACATGCTCAGGAGTTCAATCATCTGAAGAGTTGGCCACACTATGCCAGACACACATACTCGCACGCACGCACGCACGCACGCACGCACGCACGCACACAGACAGACATGTGCGCGCACACACACACTTGTACAGAAAGAGAGCAAGAGATCATTTTATAATGCAAACAGAAAGCTATGCAAACAACTACACAAACCACAGTACACCTTCAACATGCATGCATCACATGCATGTAAACACATGTAGTCTACATGCATATACCCATAACATAAATACAATGTGCTCTCATTTCGGGTGGTCTGCGCACTCATGCTGGTGTATTCAAATGTATCTCATAGTGCCCTTTCCTCTAACTACTGAGATTTTTTGTTTCTGGATGTTGCATGTTGAGATTGGGACCTGATGGTCAAACAGTGGCAGTCAATGTGCATGCTTTGTGGTGTTGATTCGATGCTGCATTTTATGACCTAACCTAGCGATGCAGCATTTTATTTCTTCATCCAACAAAAAAGTTCTGGCTCAGTAAATATAATGATAATCAGTCCATTACATTACATACATTAATAAACACAACTGAAATGGTATATAAATATATAGAAAATATAGAAGATTTATTTATAGATATATAGAACTTTTTTTTGTTGGGATCTTAAATACCTACCGTAATTAGCCACTGCATCTGTGTGGTGGATGGTTCACACAAGAGTATGTATACAATAGTCAATGTATATGATTCAGATACAGTTTGGACAATTAATTCTAAGTATACGCTCACTGAGCTGTTGAAATAGCAGTCACTTGTCAAATTTGGCTTGAAGAGTTAAGTCAGTAAATTCATTAAAACTTAATATTCATTTTAGGTAAAAATAAAGAAATAAAAAAATACTTTTAAATGATCATTTTTTAGTGACAGCATATAAATTACATAGCTGGGTCACTGACAGAGTTTAGAGACTTGGCATAACGGCTTAGCAACATCAATTTTGAAATGATCTGATCATAAAAGACACCATAAAGTGCAGACATGAATCTGGCTGTCTCCCTCTTTCAGCTTGCAGCACTAACCACTACTTGCTCTGTCTGTCAAGGCTTGTAGTAGCCATACTAACTAGCAAAAGCCTCACCTTGCACACGAACAAAAACACTGCACTTTATCTGCATTGTGTGGAATATTTATATTTTGCATGACTGCATGTTTTTGAGGTAACACTTTTGCCTTGAGATGTCACCCTTTTCATTTTAGACAAAGACCTGTCGTCATCATCATCAGTTTGTTGTTTAGGATTTGGAAAATAATAACTACTGTTTCTTCAGTTCTTACGTATAAGAGGCTGTCTTTATTTTTTGCAACAACATATTGTCATTCTGTCATGTCATTATCACCTCTGTTGACATAAATGGACAATAATGATTTATTTAATTCAAGAGAGATGATCCCTTGTCAGATTAGTCAGGCAGTTCTTGTCTGTGTTATAAAAGCTCACCTGATTTACATAACATAAAATGCTGTGAGGAGAACTAAAGTGGTGTTTTTACAATGTGTGTGTGTGTGTTTGGGTGTGCGCGTGCATGCAGGGGAGAGGAGTGTCCAGTCCCCGCCAGCCCCACAGCTGTTCCCCAATGGTAAATATGTGTTCCTCTAGCTCCTCTCTCTGGGGGTCTGTGGGTGCGGGGAGTAGAGGAAGCTAACCTAGCGGACACTGATCAGGCCCTTTCAATCCCAGCAGGGGCATCATCCTTCTGACCTCTGACTCCCCTCCTACCTTCCTCTTCTTTCTGTGAATGCCCTCTCAATAATAACCACTGCCTGTGTCAAACCACACCTTTTCAAAACACAGCTGCAAACAGGGTGCCTCTAACAGACAAGCAGTATAACAATTATGTGAAGAGATAAACTACACGTAATATTGCCAAATGGTAAAATTTTTCTTGTCAGATTCTCCCCTCTTGAAGTCAGTCTGATTGATCTATTAGGATGTATTAGCATAACTACAAGGCGCCTTTAACAAAGGTCCAAAACCCATCAATTTTACTGTGATGGCTTTCAAGAGACAGACCAAAGACTTTGGTTTTATTTGTGTTTTGATCCGGGTGATATGAGCGAAATTGCACTTGCACTGTTTCAAACACTTGGCCACGGTGTTCCTAAACTACATCATCACGGCCTATTAGCTTTGGTGAGGGAGCCAATAATGTGTCCAAGACTCAGTGCTACAGCATACAAAAGATAAAACCACTGTTAGAAGAAGTACAAAGGTTCCTTTACCAAAGTAAAACTGGTAATATAAAAGTATGAAAAGTCCTGCATTTAAAATTTTACTTGACTTTACTTTTACCCCTTTTCTGAGTACACTGATATCATATGCAGTACATATATTTAGGATTTATGTGACCAGAAAGCTTTCAGAAGAATGTAGTGGAATAAAAACATGCTTTAAAAATGAAAAGTACAAGAATCTACTAATTTGTACTTGAGCTTTGTACATAACAGGAGTTGAGCTAATGCACTTGGCTACTTTCCATTCACATGCAATCTCATGCCACAAACTGGTGAGAATAATCAATAGCAGATAATTATTTATACAACTCCAAAGGTAATCACATTCACTGCATGTATAGTGAAATCAGTAATGTAGTACAGTAGGAAAAGTGAAACAGAAAAGTATTGAAACTTCAGCCCAATTATCAGGCTGAGCCGTGTTTCAGTAGTTATGGCAAAGATGCCAGGAAAAATAAACTCATACAGTAAATCTGTGTGGATGTATCAAACCTCGATACATCAAAGAGATTTACGATTTAATTATACCATGTAAGAGACCGAGGGAGGATTCTTCCTCTCAGAGGAGTCACCCGTTCTCAGTAAGAAGCAAAACAATAGTGTTTTAAGTTAGTAGTTATTACTACTGCATTGTATGTACATGAACATTGAGCCCCCCACCCCTCATGTTACAATATAACAGTCTGACCTATTTCAGGATTTTGTGTCCTAGTTTCTAATTTTTTTTCTCAAAAATTGAAACATATGGAGCAAGAGTCATATTTAGCTTTTTGCCTCATCACATTAATTTCTTGTGTTAATCTACCACTCTGAAACCAGTGCTTTGGTTTGCTTTCACAATTGCACCTCAGGATAACATTGGCGGACTGTTCTCTGTGGGTTTTATTTTGTTTTTGTGTGCTTTTATGTTATTGAGAGAGCATCCACCTCAGAGCTTTAAGGTTTTCGCCTGATAGCCCGTGTACCTTCTGAGTATCTTTGCTCTAGTTTCATGTTTGCTGATTGGACAAGATAATATAGTATTTTCTCTTGAAAGACAAAAAGACCAATTTCACCAAAGCCATTAATTCCTAGAGAGCAACACTTCGGGAAACTCTGCCTTGTGCCTTTTTGTGGATTCTGTCCAGTCACCCATATTTTTTATGCGGTCATTACAAATGACTGGTGACAAGTTGCTTGTCAACAGCTTTGATGTAAGTGAAGAAGTGCTGCAGCTAGAAATCCTGTGGCTTCTGTTAAAGGATTATGTACAGTGTCTGAACCTCACTATATGAAACATATACTGTTAAGACTCTGCATTAGACGAAACACCCTAGACATCATATTGGGGGAATATTTACAAAAGTCTGCCCACTGTTACAGTAATTGCAGGTCCCGACCCGGTGCACTGTAGATGTGGCTGGTCTGCATCCAAAACACACAAACCCCCACACATACCAGAGAGCGTGTGTCTCTGCTCTGTCTTCACAAAACCATAATGTCAGAATTTTTTCTTTGCTCTCTTAACACATGATCATTACAGTTTGGTGAGATGGCTGCCTGACTAAGCGTTTTGGAGGCATGTCCTGACACTGTCTTATCGTCTCATCTGCCAACTGTCTCTGCTCACACTTTGCAATTATGTGAACCCACAGTGCTGCTCTCTCAAGCCCGGGGTTGGGACTGGAGTATTAACTGGAAGGCCCCCCTTTGCCCACTATGAGCCATCATTCTCCTACAAAGGATCAGAGGCAGAATTTCTTTGTTCTACTGACTACAGAGATTAGACTTAATAATGTAAACACCTCACAGAAAAGAATTTCAACTTTGAACACAGTGATGAACACTGCTAAGTATTACATTATTAGGCTAAAAAACATTTGACAGCTAATAGAGACAGGTCAAAACTTCAACAGCCTCATGAATCATGACAATATATACCAATTACAATCAGCACTAATGACTATGAAGAGCAGTGGTGAGAAGTCAAAACCAACTAACAAACTCATGATTAACATCTACAGTACAAATACAAAGGAGGATCATAAAGACTGAAAAGTGTCACGTATAGCAGTGTTTGCAATGATGATTTAATTTTAAATGTTTACCTTATTTTTTGACCCCCTGTGTTTTCACCTGTACCTGAAACATCTTCCAGTATATTCATGCATCATGTTCAGCCTTCAGCAACAACATCAACTGGACTGTGAAACAGCTATAAAACGCAATATTACATCACTGTAAGCACCTGTTTTGCTTTGATACATAATTTCAAGTATGTAGTTGAGCTTTTTTTATTTGATAGAAAGACCTTTAAAAAGTTTCATTATGGCTGCTTCAGGCAGTGTAGTTTTATATTTAAGTGAAGAGGATTAGGTGTTTCCCCAAAGGGATCCTAATTTTCTATTAAAAACCAGTGCAGCTGCATTCCCTCCTTAGTGCCATGTCTTAGCTGCCATCTCCTTGCCCATGTGAAGTCTTTGCCTGTGCTGTGTTGGCTCCTTTTTTAGAAGAATAGCCAGCCAGCATCCTACAGCACATCAGAGATAAGCAATGAGCTGTGTGGATGATCAGTTGTCTTACAGCAAGTTTCCATAATTTTTCCAAGTTTCCAAGTTTTTTAAATTTGTTTTGTTGTTTTTTTGTCATCAAGAGTGTGAAGCTTTCTATAAAACTGATAAAAACTATCAGGGCACACTCTGGTCTCTCTTAGGTAAGAACAAATTTCTCTTGTAGTGTTGGTTAAAATGAAAGTTGGAGAAGAGACCCGGCTATCTTCTTGACTGACTACCTCCTTTTTAAAAATCAGTCTAGCCAACACAGGGGCCAGGTTGCTGAAATTGCTTTTATATCCCCCAAAATGCCTGGAAGGTTTTGTCAAAAATCAGGAAAAAAGTGATGGTTTTGTCCGTATCTGTCTGGAAGTCAAACTCTGCCCTCATGATGGAGGAGAGACAGAGGTCCTCTGGGACAAAGGACTTTTTTAAGGTTGTAATTCACCTTGACCAAAGAGAAGCAAACACACTTGCATACCTTTACACACACGTATACAGATAGAGAAAACGGTGAAACCCTATGTTTGGCTGTGTTAGCAGTAATATTTCCTAATCACTGTCAGTCTTCTTTCATTATTCACAAGCATCTCTTCACTGTTAATCTCATTCAGCTGCTGCATTTATGACTGCTCTCTATCCTTGTTTCCTCTTCATTCCTATCTACCTCTGAAGACCTGAACATCTGTTTTGCTTCTCATTTCTTTTTCCTGCTTGACACAAAAAGAGTGCTGAATATAGTAGTGGGCCTTCAATTTTTTTTACTATCCCACCAGTTTGCATGTATATTGTTTCAATGGGGAGAAATAAGTAGGCAAAGACAACATCCACAGTGTGTTTTTCATTGGGGTTTGTCTAACTGTGAGTGCGTGTTTCTCCGCAGAAACCTGTGCAGTGAACAATGGTGGCTGTGATAGCACATGTCATGATTCAGTGACAGGAGTCCGCTGCAGCTGTCCTGTTGGCTTCACTCTGCAGCCAGACCGCAAGACCTGCAAAGGTAAAGCATTGCCCACATTTCCAGGCAACATTCAGATTGTACCTTTCCAGCTGTTACTAAATCAATATTTGTCTTTTTTCTCCACCTGAAGATCACAGGAATTATTATTAATTATTATAAAATATTTACGCTGCCCTTAGCCTCCTCCTCTGTTGACTACCACACTGGTCTCAAACTGCCTCCAACTTTTTAGCATCATATTTTGAGTATTTTTTTTCACTAGTGTTCTTGACAGTTTTTCCACTGCATTACCATTATCTTCCTCTCTGGGTGTTGGCAAACATCATCAATTCATGCAACCTACATGCCACAGCAAGTTTTTCATATTAAGTCTAATAAAATCAATTCCAAACTTGAGGATAAAACCGAGAATAATATTAGAGGACTGAGGAAACAAAGACGCTACTGACAGACAAGAGAGTGAACAGCTTTGGAGGACAATGAGGACAGTCTGTGTTTCCAAAAAAGGAGGTATAGACATCTGTCTGCTTTCTACAGCTTGTAGTGTTACACTAACAACTCTGATAAAAGTACATTGCCTTATATTGGTTTGGTTTGGTTTGGTTTGAGAGGAAAACAAAATCCAGGCAGCACTGGCACAAGAAGACAGGGGCTTGCTGCAGGCCACACACTTCTGAAGAGGGAAGACAACGATGAAGCAAGGATGGGATTATTTTATTCAATTTCTGATGCATTTATTTCAACCAGATGATGAAGACTTCCTCAAGAGATGGATGCCTCATTTGTGATGATGATGATGATTCAGAATTAATCACAACCACTGCCAAAATTGCCAAGGCAGAGTGAGCATCATCAAAGGCAGGGATGAACACATGATATATCGATTGGGTATTGGCTGCAGAATTAAAGAGAAGAATAATCGGAAGGAGATGGACATTGGGGATGCGGAGGCCCTACTGCCGTGAGGCTTCTCTGTGTGAGAGCTGCATCCTATTACAGCCACATGCAAACTGATTTTAGCCCTTCTGAAGGCCAGTAAGGAAATCCCTGAAGCTCATTTCCAGTTTCTACAGGCTGTCATGACAGTGTAGCCAGACACTCTGTTAGCCTAACTACCTTTGTTCTTGTGTCTACTCATTGTTTAGAATGAGAAACTTTTTATTAGCTTTTATTAAGGAGGATATAATAAATACTTTTATGTTAACATTTGATCAACTACCTATTTGTATGTGGTAGTGATGAACTCCAAAAAGATTTACTATCTAATTCTTCATTTCCCTGCAGCTCTGCAGAAAATTTCAAAGTCTTTTAGCTCATTGTTTTGGCTCTGTGGCTCTCATTGCTCTCCTCAACCTCGTTTTCAGCAGCAGTGGGCAGCTGTTTTCAGCAAAAACTGTCTTATAAACACCGTGTATGTTACCTGCTCTGTACCAAACTGTGGTCAAACTAAGTTAGGAACTAGTTCTGGAAAATAATGAAGCATTTACCAACTAAAAAACCAGATGTTCCCCTTTTGGTGGAAGCCAAAAACAGAGTTTATATTGGACTTTCATTCATCAGGTGGCCAGAGGCATGACTCTAAATGAATGTTAATGTTGCTTAATGTGGTGGATGTATAAATAGTCAACTGTTCAGTAATTAGTCCACCACATCAATTTAAAAGGTGAGGTACTACATGTCAGTTTTCACACCTTGTTTTCAAGCCGCTAAATGGGCACATTTAGGGGCTTATTGCACATTTGCATTTTGTTTCTTTCTTTTTTTATTTGTGATGAGTGATTTGATGTGAGCCGTCTTTTTCATGATTTTCTGTTTCCAGATATTGATGAATGCCGTCTCAACAATGGGGGGTGTGATCATGTATGTCGAAACACAGTAGGCAGCTTTGAGTGCAGCTGCAAGAAAGGCTACAAGCTGCTGACCAATGAGAGAACTTGTCAAGGTTGGTAACCCATTAACTACCTTTTGCCACTTCAATAAAGTACATTTTCCTTTGAAATACTACCCTAGAGCTGGTCCTCAATACTTTCTGTCTCAGGAGAACATCTAAAAGCAGAGTATAGATTTTAATGTATTGATTAGGAAGAATAATAAACCGAACATTTTTTCCCTCACTCACAGAAGTTATAGTGCAGTCAAACCAGGCTTCTCTGGTTTGTTTGTCTGTTATATTTGGTGGTGGCCATCGCTCAGCAGGAGCTGGGAGGACTAGTTGCAGAACAAATAAAGAGTTTGCCATGGCAGTACACAGGTGTGGAGAATTAGAATTCCAGCTCTAAAACCTCTGGTTCATGGATGAATCAAGCCACTACAGAAACATCTGGTGAAAGACGGGCAGGCTAGAATTGTGGAGCCGAGCTCAGCCTCTCTGCAAGTGGAAAAACAGATGACATAGTATTTTTTTATTCTCTTTTCTTTATTGATGTGGTCAATCAATATCCAGCCTGCTACACATCAATGTCATGCAATGGGTTTAGAATTGCTAAACTGAATCACACCACTCAGTACACAGTACACGAACATCATATGCAGTAAATGAAAACATAGTGTGTCACTGTGCTTTGCAGCCACTTTCTTGTCACTTCAGATCTATTTTTGGAGAGATGCCTTTCCCTCATTATATGGAGCCAAACAATGCAAAGTTTATTTTGCCAAAATAACGTAGACAACTGAGAAAATGTGGTCTGTGCATGTAGGAATGTAAATCGCAGCTTGTTTTCTGTGGCACTGCGCCTTAACCAACTCAGTCATGTGCTGTTTGGGTGTACCGGGGTAAATTTTGAACAGTGTTGTCCTTGTTTGGTACTGTGTGTTTTGTCTGAAGAGGGGAGTTGTGATAAAGTTAACCTCCTTTTGAGTGATCTTATGCCAGGTTCACACACACCCTGCACTACTGACTCACCTATCTGCTCCTTATCCTCTCCTCTCATTCTTGTATTCATTCTCACCCTTGGTTTGAGAACTGAGAAGAATCAAAGCTTTATCCCTCTCAATAAAGCCTAAACTTTTATCTGATTGGTTGAGCTGTCCCTGTGATCTTCGTTGTTTTACCCCTGGTGTAGGTAAGCACCTCCTATGATTAAAGAGGTGCTCCAGGGATCAGAAATACTTGTCAGATTGTGGAATGGCTTCGGAAACCCCCTCCCCCCACACCTCGCTGACAACAGCATCAGTTTGGTTACATCCGATAATTTCTTTGACTTTCCAAAATCAACAAATAATGGAGTTAGTGTTTGAAATCCTCTCATCAGGCCCTCATCTGTTCATTCTTTGCACAACTACTTTTGGCATGCACAACCAAGTACAGCACTGTATCCTCATATTAAAGCAATATAACATCTTCCCTTTCTTCCCACAACAACATACTTTTTTAACCCACCTTTGACAACAGCAACTTTGAAACAACTATACCACAAAGACAATAACAAACAAAGACTGTTCTTTTCTAACAAAACTGTGCCCATTAATTTGGGGGGTTCACAAACTAAAATGAATCATCATCATCAGAGTGGCAAAGGCAGAGATATCCTGACTTTTAGTCCCTAACAAGGGACAAGCGCCAAAAATTACATTTCATGTAATGCAACTTGATAGCATCTTTTACAAGATGCAGCTTATCTGATAAATCTCCTTATCTTTCTAACTTCATACCCCCTAGTAGTTCGTAACGCAGGATTTCTGGTTTAAAAAAAAGAAAAAATCAGCCCAGCAAGATAACCCGGAGATCATTGCTATGACATCATCAGGGTTGTTTATATGCCCCATCCAGAGCAATAGGAGACATTCACAGGCTGATATTCATGTGTTAAATACCCCATGTTTCCCAGACATGTGTTTGAGATGTAATGACACAACACATAATCTGATCACGCGTCTCACTAAGATGTTTTAAGCGTGACCTGCAGTAAATTTACAACCGTGTTGCTACAAGTTTGTTAATAGATGCTGGGGCTTGATGGTGTGCCACAGTATTCAGTGACATCAGCTACACTTAAATAGATGTTTGCCGTCTCTGTGAGGTGTTGAGATGTGTAAACTGAACTCAGGGGTTATCTTGGTTTAAACAGTCATGGTGTTTCCCTGCTGTCAGTCGACCATGGCTCATAAGTCAGGATGGGGCATGCCTGCTGAGCCTCTGTCAGCATTCCTCCACCCACAACACCCTCCAAAGCCTCCTTCTCATCTTCTCCTCACTGGTAATCCATATGAGGGCACTCAGGGAGATGTTCATCAGATACCTTGTTTTGTCCAGAGGGAACATCTATGATAGAGCTTTTATCTGTTCCATTTAAACAATAGTGACCTTTTTTTGTTATCTTCTTTTGGTGAAAGCTAATTTACCTCACCAGATTTTTATTTTGACTGAAGTTGGAGGTTAAAGAGGTGGACTGAATCCTGACACTCAGTTCAGTTTGGTGCAACGAGTGTGTGCAGATTAACAGACAGAAATAATTGATGGAAACCTCGATTTGTGATCTCCATCTTATTCCTTCAGTCTTATGGTAGTTCAAGCGATATGACTGTTCTCACTACATCTTTCCATGGTCCCCTGCACGTACATCCACCCATGATGCTGATTGTGAACACCCACGGCATACTTCACCTTAGTTACCTGGTAAATAAGGGTTTTCCAGATGTTTTCACACATCTTCTCTAGCATGGCATAACACAAAATGATATAATGACAAGTTGCAGATCGACTTCTGGCGTCACTTATTGCAACATTTTTTGAGGGTAAACTCAGTCACCACGCCTAGTTCCCAGAGGGGTTTAGACTCCACACTTAAAAGTGTGCTGAGCAAAGTTTATGCATAATATGCTGAAAATGATCGCTTTTGCAATTCCTCAAATTGTGTACTTCAGGCCATGCTGCTCCCATCTCTTATATCATTGCTGTTATGAATCTCCTGTGGCCAACAGAAGGAACAAGTAGCAGGGACTGTATTAGTTATAAGTTTATGTTTCTGTAAATATTGTTCAAAAAGTTTTATTTGTGGTTGGATTTGACTTCTCATTTCTGAACCACTGCATCAAAAAAATCTAGATGAGGTGGATTTCATTCATGTCTTTCATGTCTGTATCAGTGAAAACACCGTTTTAAAGACTAACCTTGTGAACTCCTATGTAAAATGATCACATGCTTATAAAGTTTTGCACATTTTCATCATCGTGGTGCTCTCACAATAAGTTTGCCAAGTATCACCTATAATAACTTAGCATATCTAAGTAGTACTATTTCTGAAGGATTATACTCGGTGCGAGTATGTTAATGTTTTGTGTACCATGTGCAGACATTTATCACTGTCTTCTTGGTGTCTTCAGTATAACCCATTATTTAACTGAACTCCTGTAATTGCTTTGAAATACCTGCATCATCTGTTTGATGGCGGCTGGCGCTGCTTCATAACTCAGAGGAGATTCAGATGTAGTGGATGAAAGCCTGATATTCCTGGGAAAATCCTGGGAACCTTTCTTAAATTAACCAATTAGACATCCAGCAAAGATGTAGCACATCCCTATTTTCTCCCAGCATGTGCTGCCTGGGCTTGACACAGATTATTGCTGACATTAAAGGAAATCTTGATGCTTATAAAACCAAATGTCATCAATCTCTTCTAGCTTCATGTATCAATCCATATGGTCTTTGAGNACATTAAAGGAAATCTTGATGCTTATAAAACCAAATGTCATCCATCTCTTCTAGCTTCATGTATCAATCCATATGGTCTTTGAAACTGTGACATTTAACTGACTTATCAGGATGCAAGTGTAAGAGAGCAGAAATGGCTCAAAAATATAAGTCAGGGAGGCTACTGACAGACAGGAAAGAGCTGTTGCAATGTGATTTTGCAGGTGTGACGAAGCTGACAGGGTCAGAGGGATCAGAGACACTGATTTTGCTTCTTCTCGTCTGCATATATACGTATTGAATGTGGCATATGTATGTAAATACAATGGTCACTGGCTTTTGCAGTTATTTTTAACACATAATATTCATGTGAAGTCAGCAAAAGAGAGAGAAAAATAATGTAATAGGATTTCTAACAATCCAGGGTCATTTGTGGCATGTTTAAGTGGAGAAAAAGGGAACGTGATTGGCAGGGTCTATGTGGAAAGAAAGAGAAAAAAAGTCCTTCAGCTCCCTATTATCAGGTGAAGAGCCCACTTTCTTTTGACTCCTGTTGTAGCCGCTTGTTATTTCAAAAATACTTTGAAAATTCCATTTCAGTGTATCAAAATGGAAAACTGCATGACTGCAGGAGGTCAACTNCCCACTTTCTTTTGACTCCTGTTGTAGCCGCTTGTTATTTCAGAAATACTTTGAAAATTCCATTTCAGTGTATCAAAATGGAAAACTGCATGACTGCAGGAGGTCAACCACTACGCCAAGCACCAAACAGAAGACGTCTTCTTTTCAAAAGACACCTTTTTTGTTGTCGTTGTTGTTGTTGTTGTTGTGACATGTGATTTGACCCATTGCAATTTATGACAAACAATGAATACAATGAAGGAATACAATGAATACAAATATGAAAACAGGAAAACATACCATGATAGGACAACAGAGTCCTGTTTGAACATTGGAAATCTATTTTGTGGCAGTCTGAGAAATGTCTAACATTGTTTCTTTCTCTCTATACAGACATTGATGAATGCTCTTTCGACCGTGCCTGTGACCATTTTTGTGTCAACTCTGCTGGCAGTTTCCAGTGCCTCTGCCACAAAGGCTACGTCCTCTACGGCCTGGCACACTGCGGAGGTGAGCCAGCCAGTACTTTTGTTTCCCTTTATGCCTTATCTCTTAATGTAAATATTCTTACCATCATTCTTCCTTCCCCCTTCTCTTTGCTAACAGGAAGAACACAACCATAGCAGAAGCAGATTGTTTTATTAATGTTAATTCAAATATCAATACACTATGCATATTAAAGAACACAACCAGAAAATTTTAGCTGCTTTTCAAAAGCAGGGATTGTTTTTAGTTTATATGTGTGAATGTGTTTAATATATGAAAAGTCATCTTGAAACATCTTGATTACTCATCCACCAAAGTGAACATTTTCTGGCCCTATGTAATGATTTATGTTATTGCATTGATGGTGGTGGTAATGAAGAGGGGCTGTTATGAAAACTCATTAATCTGGATGTCACAGAATTGGAAAATACCAACATCAAACAGTCCTTGCATACAGCTGCAGACAAAAGACAAAAACTAAATCTAAATAAATGTTATTTTTGATGGATTTTCTATCTCGAGCCAGTTTTAAGTCTCTACAAGTTGAAATGAACTGAAATGAGCCAAAACAGGTGGCTGGCTGGAAGGCAGGAAAACAATCTAGGAACTTGCGCTACACTTGGCAGCAATGTTAAGTGTAGATTATTTGTGCTGTAGTTAATGGACTAAAACATGAAAAAACAGTGTTATGGTCCTTCAAGGTGGAGTGCGACCATGTCCTTCAAACATTAGCAGGTACCTACTGTACTCTGGTTTGGAACAGATAGCAGAAACAGCCTTTGGTGTCAGGAGGAGGTGTGGGGGAGTGCGTCAGATCTGTCTGGCAGGCAGCAAGAGGCCCGCCAGAGCACATCAGGGTGTTGCGGCGGCCCTTTGATTGAGTGTATATCACCAGTTAGAATCTGCTGCTGTCTCCAGCGCCTCAGGGCCTCACAGTAGTTGTGGGAGAGACAGAGAGAGACAGCATATGCACTCGAAATACATAGCTTTGCAGTGATTTGTTCTTTTTTTTGGTCTCTTGTTTGACAGGTCTACTGATCAGGAATGTTGCAACAGAATGTAGAATAAGGAATGTTACTGAGACTAGAGAGCAGTAATGTGTATGGGATCATCGGGTCTGCACCAACACTTGTGCAGTTAGTTGCATCTTCTATAAGTAAAAAAAATGTGACACATACCATATTTCTGCAGCATCCATGGTTCTGTTCTGGTTGGGGATATACATACACACCTTTCCCCATGTTTCTACAGTCATTATCTTATAAAGATAAAATATCCCCTAAAATTTAACTTACGCTGCCATATATTGGAGGAACATTATAATATCTTTTAAAGTCTGTCTCTAAAATAATAGTCAGGTGTCCAAATGAACACGGACACATTTTTTTTCTTTATGTAATAATTCCTCCTGTTTATACTGGACATTAGGCGATCCCTTCATAATGTACTTTCAAAGTAAGTGATGGAGACCAACATCTGCAATGTTACTTGTGTGCAAAAATGCATTTAAAAGTTCAACCATCCATAATTGTCAAATTAAGTCATTATCTTAGTTACAGTTTTTTATTTACTTAATTACAATCTTTATAATACCATCGTTCATATCATTTAAGATAAACAGATATATTTCTGCTCAAAATGAGAACTGCAGATTTTGTCCCCCGTCACATATAGTGTAAGCATATTTATAATGGATATTCTAATGGTCAGTACAGACAGGAGAAACAGAGACTAAAGAATAAAATCTACTTCTGAGTTCATATAGACACTTGCCTGTTATAAGACAGTCTTGAGAAATAGTTATCCTATCCTCTCTGATCAAACAACGACTACCACCTTTTTTTTTAATTCAAACTGAATCAGGGTGGTAATAGTGATGGTATTGAATTGTATTATATAGTAAGATAGAAGGTGCTGTCCACCTCTATATGTATTTGTATTATATTTTGTATGGGTCTAATAGGTTCATTCCACACGTAGGCAGCTGTATTAACTGTCAGCTAAGGGAATAAAAGCACCAGAATTGGATTTGTAAGGCTTTTATACTCTTATGATGGACTGTGATCATGCCACACTGAGATGCTGAGAGGAGAGAAGATGGTCAGGCGTAAATGACTCTCTATACCATTGTTGAGAGAGCTGGTGATGAATGATTTCCCCTCGTTTTTCATCGGTGCTGTCGGAACTGTTAGATAACCCCAGAGATTTATGGCACTCCCTGTTGTACTCTCTCACTCCCTGCCATAATGAAGGTTATGTTATTCCCCGTGTGGTTTATCAACTGAAATATAGCTGCCAAACAATCCAGAAAGCTGTGCTCAGTGTTTAACAATAGACTCACCCTAAATAAACCCAATTAGGTCAGTGACCTGCTGTCAAGCGTTGTGCCGAGGCCTGTCAACATTCCTCCCAAGTGAGAGTATATCCAGCCATTCTTCCTCTCAGCTAGCAAAACAATCTGCTCATTTTTGCTTATCTTGTAAGAAAATAGACTCAGAACAGTTGTGACTAAATACTTTGTAAGTATTTTCGAATTTACCTCATTTGATAGAGCCAGTATTATCCTTAACTGAAATGCATTCTTCTGGTACTGATTAATGTACAGTATGAAGCTTAATTCCTCTCTTGATGTCTTCATAGATAAATATTACTGAAAAGCTGTCCAGATTGTGCATTTAGAAAAAGACTACTTAGAAAACTCCATTCACACTGTTGATAGGATTGAAAATTGATTAAAAATGCAGCTGCTGATAAATTTGCACTCAAAATTAATTAAAATTTAAAGTTTGCCACATTTCCATGAAGTCAACTCCTGAGTCAATCCCTGAAATTCCTCTCCATGAAATCTTCAATTGTTTGGTCTAAAATGTCAGTTTGTCTTTTTCATCTTGGCTCTGCCCTGAAAAAGACTAAAGAGATCTGAAGAAAGGTCAGCAAAGATCTATTTGGTTATAGTTAAAGTATGGGAGGAACAAAGAAGTCAAAACAACAGTTACTGGTAGATGAGCTCGCTTCCATCAGATATTCTTTAGAGTTCTTTGTCCCTTAAATTTAGTGCTTTGATGCTGAGGATAAGCAGTGCATCTCTCAAAACATTTCCAAGCAGCTCTAGCTACACACTGGCAGACCACTGTTGATGAAGTCATCATCTTCTTCAGGGAGTGCGGAGGTATGCAGACTGTTTTTATTCCGGGTGAATAATTGAATGAGACGAGGAAGAGCATTTTTCATATCAGGGGGCCAGATCATCAATCACTGCCATTATCTCTGTCTCTTTCCCGGTGTCTGCCACTTGTCCGCGGCCTGCCACATCCCCAGCCTTACCCACTAAACTAATTTTCTGTCTGGTGTCAATGGCAGTCAACCTGCATTTGGTTCCTGGAGGCTTTTAGTGGTTTAAACTCAGCATGTGTTTGAAAAGGTGATTGTAATTTACTGCCTACCACAAGTCTTCCTCACTGAAGACCAGAGAAGTTTTGACCATGAAATTGACTTTGGCGACATCAGAACAAGGAATCACTCATTTGTTTACACACAACTCATTAATCTGAGAATAGTGACAGGATGAATTGAGCTGAC
>JANJYP010041890.1:0-20307 GCA_024605115.1 Rastrelliger brachysoma | reverse complement strand
GATGACTTCACCTAAATGATGACTTTCAATGTTGCAAGGATTTTACTAAGCAACATTAAAACATTACTTGATAACCGCAGGCAGAAGGAATGTTCACCAAGGACTTGTTCTGCTGATGCTACATCTCAGGGTTTTTAACCAGTCTTTGAAAAAAATTGGAACCATCATCATCCTCAATAACAACAACAACATGATCATCATCATCATCATCAAGCTGCACTTCTGAGAACTGCTTTCTGGGCTATTTTTGTGCAGAATTCATCAGCGGCTCCAAAAAGGAAGTCATAATTTTATGCCAAAAGTACAGACATGCAAACAGAAGTGGTTTAACGGTGACATAGCGAATCGAATCGGCGAGAACTAGTCGGGATGATTTCTGCTTTTTTTTTTTTTTTAAAACGCTGGCGGTGTTAAATATGAAGCTCTGCCTTTATTTACATAAGCTAACAGTGTACCATCTGCTCAACACTCTTACATGCAAAAGACAATCACACATAAATACTCTCCAGACATAATACTTTACTTAAAACAATGTCCTACATTTTTCATAGTGTTGCATTTTTTTCCCCCCCAAGCTGCCAAGCACTGTAATAAAAATAAATGCAACACATAAGTGGCAGGCAGCTACAATAGAGGTTAACACTGTGGTTTCATGCAACCAATTACCACACGCACACGTCATTATATTTAGATACAACAACAGGAACTTGAAACTTCTGGTAAATTGACTTCATTATTTCCAGATTGTTAAGCATCCGTTGACATTTTTCTTAGTGTGTTTTTATGACGTGTGAGACTGTGAGACTCCTGCTCTTTTTAATGTCCAATACTGTGCAATCTTAGTATTTCACGTATCCTACTAATAAACATGTAACATACATACATATTTACTTTCAATTATCGCATCGTTTTTTTTTTACTATTATTGTTCTTATTGTTTTTCATACTTATTATTTATTGTTCTTTTTTTTTTCTTATTGCTGCTCTTCTATTTTATTATCCCCTTGCTGCTGTAATAATGCACATTTTCCCATTGTGGAGCTAATAAAGGAACATCTTACTTTACAATGTGTGTCTATTATAATGCTGTGTAAGTCTCTGTTTTCATTATTTGGGGGAAATCCCAGCATATGCCTGTACAATGTGTAACGGCTTTGGAAATGAAGTGAATTAAAAGATTTGCCGTATCTCATTTATCTTGTCAACTTGTAACTTTTACAGCCAGTGAATAACAAAGGTTGTAAAGCACCTTAGGATGGGGTGGGATGTGGTGGGGTGGGGTTGTGGGGAGGGCTGGGTTGTATGTTTAATGGAGAACATTGGGAGAGAGGACTGTTCACAACAATGTAGACGATATCAAAAAGGCAAATTACATTCAATATAAACTACATTATAGATATTCAAAAATATTATTACATCCCCAGCAAGTAAGAAAATAGGTCAAATTAAAAACAGCTGATGTTGGAAATGTAAAAGAAAACACAAAAGAATGCATTGTGGGAATGACTCATGGTTTCAGAGACACACGGGTGAATGGTTAGTGTGTAAACAGCCCACATCACTAGAGTTACGTCTCCTTTGGGACAAAACTGTAAGTGCAGAGTAAAGAATTTGCATTTACAGTAATAACATCTGGCCTAATAACCTGCCCTCTCTTTGATTCTTAAATGAAGGAAAGAACCCCAAACTCCCACACTGAACATGTGGAAGGAACCAATGACGGAAACTACTGCATGTGAAAAGATGTAAGGAAGACTGAACTGGAAAAGTGATTTGGTTTAAGAGCAATGGGGATAGCTTTATCCCCGGAAGGAGCCCCTTTACCTTGACTCTGATGGGTTTGATGTAATAACATCTGTGACTGCTGCCACGTACTAATACACACTACATTATTATAACCAAATAACTGTCTGTCTTTTATCAGTATACGCGTGATCTTGTTTGTTTTTCTTTCGGTTTTAATTGTTTAAAAAAATAAAAGTCATCATAAAACAATTAATTAAAAAAAAGACAGAATAGATAAATAAACAAGTGAGTTTAGTGTATAACAGTTGTTCTAAACTATTACACGGGTCTGTCAATGTGTCCAAACCTGATCTTCTGTCCCTCAACACTCATACCTGTCCTCACTTCTTTACTTTGAACAATCTCCACCGGATGTGGACTCGGTTTTACAGTTAGCTTAGCGACGGTCGTGGCTCCGCTACGATTTCAGCTTATTTTATATCTTGTTATACAGCCTGCTAAATTGGTTTCATACCGTAACACTAACTACTCACCTCGGCCAGTGTGTTTCCATGTGTACGTGTCCTTGGGGCAGAAGGTTTGGTGTGAAAGCAGCAGCAGCACACAGCCTGTGTAACAGAATGCCACGGAGCAAAGAGAAGAGAGTGGGACGCGATCTATTTCCGGTCAGCGACTAACCAATGGAACTTCTGCTAGTGGGTGTCGTCATCAAACACGCTGAAGCTCCGTGTTCACAATAATAACATTAATTTTTAATAAAACGTTATTTACATTACTTTACATCATTATTTACACTTGCATCGATGTGTCCTGACAATATTAATTACAGAATACATTGTGTTAAACGTCTTTTTGTCAAAAGAAACTTTATTCTTTTAGTGAATCGGTGATTTAATGATAACATTTGTAATAATATACACTTGTATCGCACTTTTCATAACTGGTGAAACTCAAAGTGTTATAATATTAATGACCTAAGTTGGGACTCTTACTCTGAAAATGTAATAGATTACAGATTACTGGTAACCCTGCTTAAAATCTAATAAGTAGTTAATGTCACTATTTCAATTACTTAATCAAATTAATCTTAATTTATTACACTTAATTATTTTTTGATTACTTTTCTAGTTTCCCCAAGAATGTTTCCAATTGTTGAATTAAGTGAACCCATTACAAGTTCAGATGTTTTTCATGGATGCTGGCATTATTTATAAGGGTGATCTTTTTTTTTTTTATAAAGCAAGATTTATCTCCCATTTGAAAATGTATTAATTAGTTTATGTAGATTTTGGAATATAAAATAAAAATTTTCATCAAAAAAAAAAAAAAAAAAAGAATAAGTCAAAAGTCTGGCATGGGCTTCATTAGTACTGGGCACCATTTAAGCCCATGTGTGCTCCAAGTAAGGCCAAGTCATGATTTACTTAAAAAAAAAAATTTTTTAAATATCCCCAAGAATTAAAAACAGCAATATATGTATTTAGTAATGTGTTAAATATGGGAAAATGAGAAAAAAAACCCTTCTGAGCAATAAAAGGTCTGACTTCAGATGTAACCCCCTGTGTAATCATTAACTGTAACTGTATGGTTACATTTATTTTGTAATTACCATAAGTTATGTGATACTCCCTAATGCTGTTGATACCATAGCACATGCCACATAGAGGAAATAATAAGCATTATTAAGTCCCCATATATTTCCTTTCTTTCTCTTATCACCTTTCCTTTGTTGTGTTTTGTGTTTGCCTGTTCTCGCTGTTGAAACAAGCCTCTTATCTGTAATGATACACTGGCTGACAACTTCTAAATTGAATTACCCATGAAGTGGACTCTATGAGACAGATTGCTTGTTTAATGTTTAAACATGGGATCTGTTGACACTGTGTGAAGACTGGTGGGAAATGTTCCCATGAGGATCTATTTTTAGTCATTCTTTTATTCTTTTCCTTTATTCGTTTCCATAAAGGGTTTCAGGAATCTGGAGCATATCCAGCAGCGAGCAACATGTGGAACGTACTGAGACACCAGGCTATCACAGAGCTATTCCAGTCAATATTTCACACAGATTTTCTTTATTTGACAGATGTTTTGTTAGTGTTTCAGTCACAAAGAAGTCAACCAGCTGATACAGAGATATTTATCTATTGTTATCAAGACTATACCATGACCAAAGTCCTAATATAGGAAGAGGAGAAGAAGAAAGGGATAGGGGATATAACTTTTATTAAACATATTTCATTATTATATACCATAACTACTACTGTCCCTGTAGCATTTTTACCTACTTTAACATCTTTAATCCTTTACATTTAACATTATAATCAGTTTTTTTTATGAATTAAGAGTATTACTTACAACCAAAATGTGAAGTGGAGTAGATTGAAGACTCAGTGCAAATGCGCAAATGGAAAAGGCACATAGTGTAGCTATATGTCAATTATGACATTTTGCATTATTATTTACATATTGCATTATTCTGCAATATAGAATACCAAGAAATGAATTGGCTACTGTGGAATAATATAAAACTACTGCTGCTGCAAATTCAAATATATAATGAATATGAGCAGGTCCTGTCTGAATATGAACTGAATCTAACCATTATATAATAATATATATTAAAAAAAATATTCACATAAATCAGCAAAGCATTGTAAAAAATAAAAGTAATACGTTTTAGGCACTTTCTATTTTCACGGTTTTACAAGAGACATGAGTTGGACAGACATACGGTACATTTTTACTGTTTATTATTAATTGGAACATAATCAAATAACATAACAATGATAACACTCATTAGTTTACATAATCATACATCTCTCCCACAAAGATTTCCATGACAGCGGATGAAAAAGTGAACTGTAGTCTGACAGGGGACATGGTGACAATCTACATTAAGTCTCATGTCTTTATACTGGAGTAGCAATCAAGAGTTGATATATTTCATGTAATTAAAAAAAAGGAAAAAGAACAAAAAAAAATTCCAAGAATAAAAGCAAGAAAACCGTTCGCTCAACATGTCTGTGTTACGTTTCTTTGGTAAGAACAGTTTTGAAACATCTTGTTGGGAAAACACAAAATGGGTCTTTGACATTGTGAGGAGCACAATCCTCTACAGTAGAAACTTTACATTTCCAGAACAAGTTCAGCATTTCCTCCCCTTTTTTTTTTTCTTTCTTTTTTTTTTTTTTTTTGTCCCATCAATCCCAGCTGTCTACAACAGGTGATGGTAAAGACGTCCCCTTTAATTCCTGGGCTGGAACACGATCTTCACAGTCGCACATTAATAATTGGAGGCTATTGTAGAAGCGGCACAGGCACTTAAAAGACATTGACACTGACATACAATCTGGTACAATAGTCATGCAGTGATACAAACTTGGCCAACATGACCGTGAGGTAATAATTAACATACTGAAGAGCTGAATGAAGCTTGGTCTATGTTGATCCAGCTGGTTTTGCAGCAGAAAGACCCCAGTTTTAAACGCTGAATACCCGTGCAACAGAAATAAAAGGGAACCAACTTTAGCATCAGATTGTATATGTACAGTCTCATAGAAATATACACATCTACCGATTAGTCATCTTTTCTACAGTGTTGGTTTGTCTTTAGCTATCAAGCTTGTCCACAGCTTTAGCGGGTGAAGGCAAAGCCATCCAGTTTGCATAAACACTATCATTGGCATATCTTGTAAAGACTGGATTAGTGGCATCATGTCTGTTGAGTGGTACCGGGCTCTTCTCAGGCCAGTTCGGGTATGACATGCCTAAAAATGAGAACATATCATTTTTCTGCACTCAGTAAAGGACAAACAGCGTGCAGACAGTAAGGCTCTAAGATCAAACTCTGTAGTGCTGATTTCTGAACAAAGTCCTGATTTGACCTTAAGAAGTTTACATTTATGACTTTGTATATAAGTAAGAGATCACATACATTGTTATATATTGTTATTTTTATCACATATGAAGGCTATAATGTTGCTCATGCCCAAGTATTTGACCTGCAGATTGACAGCAAATGAGAGTATAGTCCGATATGTTCTTTACTTTTAACCAATGTCACCCAAGAGTTGGATTCAAAAGCCTTACTGTTCCTCTGTTCAGCACTGTGGAATCATTATAGAATAATAGCTTTATATACATTAGAAAGTCAAGAAATATAAGACAATCTGGAATTCAAACCACAATGAGTGATCGATTCGGCAAGGACCTGTTTCAAATGTCACACACTGTTTCCCTCAATGCAAACAAATAGAATGAAATGACATGAGAATATGACGGAATGTGGGGGGAAAAAAATGGGCTATGTACAAATGAAATGAAGCGTGTGAGTGTGAGCCGTATAAATTAGGATGGAGGGTATATTCGGTATTTACAAATGGAGCATTTTTCGGTCAGCATTCATGTACATTAGAAGCAGGTCCAAATAAAAACAAAAAAAAACAAAAATGCAAGACACAAGTTCTTTTTTTGTCACTGAGCCTCTCATTTACGATGAAATGGGAGATATGTCAGCATTAATCAGCGAAAGGCATGCCTAGATCACAGTCACACACACTTGACTACGGAAAGCCAATCACAACTTGCCAAAAAAGAGAGCTTGTGTGCCCTGTTTCTAAAATCTAGTAAATGCATGGGAAATTCTACCATAGAGCTTGTTTTCAATCCATGTGGAGGGGAGGGTTCGAGGGAGAGGGGCGTTATTACAGTCCACTAGTGGTGTGTCCTCTTCAGAGAGGGCGTCGTCATACAGTAGGGCGTCTGCTGGCGTGGAAGCCGCCAGGTCCAGGTAATCCTGACAAGAGCAGATGAAGATGTGATTAGGCTTATTATAGAGAGAGAGGACTTAAGACATGCAAAGGCTGAGTGGGCTTATGCTAAAGGTTGAGACACATGCAATGATAAAACCACAACCTTATTCATTGACTTGACCTCTTTCTGATAAAAATGAGCCTGCTGTATTTTGGGATAGCTACATTCCCTTGTCCTTAAAGGCTTCTTTATATAGCCTCACTTTAACAGCAGGAGCCTGACTGGTATGCTCTGTGATTATACTGTGCAAGGCCACATTTTAGGATTGCTCTTTAAGGGCTAATTATGGTATCTAAAGGGTTTGGGAAGAGTGACAGATCATAGAGTTGAAGTAGTGTGTGTGTGGTTCTAAACAGCAAGCTGACAAGAGGACATCTTGTCCAGCCAAAATGATACACTGTTCATTTTTGGGCCAACTGCAACTCAAAAAAAAAAAAAAAGAGGAAAGCAAAACATGTCTAACTTCTCGCTGTCAGATCTCAGCGATACATCATTCGAATTGCACCAGTAATGCTATTTTATGTTCTATCCTAAACATACATAGCTTTTTTTTTGTTACTATGTTTTATATCTTTTTTTTCCCAATATATATTTATTGACTTTGTTTAAACATCTTGAATCTTAATTACTACCCCTTAGTCTTTTCCTGTGGAAGAATATGAATCACATATCATGATTTATTGGATAGCTTCACCATACCCGACTTTTCACCATCATCTTTTCCAACTCTTTGCTGATGTCTGAGAATGTCGGCCTCTTGTCTGATTCTTGTTTCCAACAGCGTAGCATGAGGTTATACCTGCAGAAAGAAACATTTTTTTTTTTACAGTGGCTGAAGTTAAGTATTATTTAATTCTCCCAGTAGAGAGTTATTTTCCATGGCAGGCTGTCTAAATGCGGTGGAGGTGAGTTATTGCGCTGAGGAGATGCTGTAAAGTAACACAAAGCAGAACTCACATTTCCTCCGTGCAGTTCTCTGGTCTCTCCATCCTGTAGCCGGTCTTCAGGAGGTTAAAGAGGCGTTCAGGAGCGATGCCCGGGTATGGATTACCTCCCAGTGTAACTATCTCCCACAACAGCACACCGAAGGACCAACTGGAAGAAAACACCAGAGCTTATGAGAATATTTTCATAAACAGCGAATGGAATGGAATCTGTGTAACTGCTTAAAATAATAGTTGAACATATTGGGAAATATGCTTATTTCCTTACTTCAATAAATTCAAGAGATTGATATTACTTTTACATCTGTATCCAATAAGGCATGTTTCCCAAAATGTCAAACTATTCCTTTAAATGATGACTGTACTCACACGTCACTTTGTGTTGTGTAAATGTGATCAAACAAGGACTCTATTGCCATCCATTTTACAGGTATACGACCCTTGAAAACAGTAAGAGAACCTGTTGTTAATTTTAAACTTGAAAGCTTGTAGAGAATGCACCACAATGAGTAATTTCCTGTCCTTTTTTTTTTTTTCTTCACCTTGCTCCTCTTAACATAAGAGTCCTCTTCATACACGTCTCTTGAAAGGCCAAAGTCCGAGATCTTCATCTTTCGTCCTTCAGCTACGAGGACATTTCGTGCTGCGAGGTCCCTGTGAACGAGCTGTCGGAACAAAACGCTCAATTTGAATTCCTTTTTTCCTTCACAAACAGTAATAGTTACACTGAAGTGTAAACGACTGGTACCTTCATTTCAGCCAGGTATTGCATGCCTCTTGATATCTGCCATGCAAAGGAGATCAGGTCACCCATGGTTAGTGCCCTGTCGTCTGGGTTCTCCAAGTAGCTGGAGTTACGGTTGGCATCTCTTCCCATGTAGCTCGGGCCAACTTTCCGGCTCTCACGCAAGAAGTTGCGGAGCGAACCGTACTTGGCATATTCCACGATGAGATACAATGGACCTATTCAGAGAAACACAGCTTAGACTCCATCTGTAACACACATGCCTTAGGCGAGGATTGCAATGAGGACCTCAAGTCTTACCGTCCTGGCTGCACGCTCCATACATCTTTATGACGTGCGGATGGTTGACTTGCTTCAGTAAAGTGAATTCTGACAGCAGGTCACGCAGCTCACTATGCGAGGCGTTTTCTGTAATGGAGGAGAAGGGGGGATTAAAATGATGAAACCATTCATCTCTTCAGACAGTCGCTGCTCATATATCACCATCACTTCTTAGTTTGTCTGCTCTTTGTTTGGCTCATCTTACCTTTAAGCATTTTCACAGCCACAGTTGTGTAACCAGCTTTTCCTTTCAGCCTGAATGCCGTCGCCTTGACAACTTTCCCAAACTCTCCTTCTCCTAAAGTCTTGCCAAGCACCAGGTTTTTACGAGGAAATTCCCACTTTGGATCCTCCTGTTGAAACAACATCATGTCATTTCTTGACTTCACAGCTGGTGCAGTGTACTACTGTAAAAGTAAAGCACATCACACAAGCAGCTTACAGGTATTTTGAAGGTGTCTGTCTCGATGGATTCCTGCGAGCCCCTCCGTACGTTGTTCGCAGGAAAACTGATGGGATAAGCCTGAGCTGGTCGGCGGAAAGTCATCTCAGCGGAAGCTATAGGGGGTTTGGGCGAGTTCTTGTGGTACCGGTGGATGAAGTATGAGGACAGGAGGATGGAGACGATGAAGGAGAGGAGCAGAGCCGTAGCGATGATAGTCTTACACACATCGTCACATATCACCTCTGTTAAGGGGACAGAGCAGAATACCTTCATTTTTCAAGAGTGCAGTAATCTATGGTTTACTCTTGAGGTGACAGGAAGTATGATTTCTGGAAGGCAGCATTTCAGTTTATTAAATGGCTCACCTTCTTCATCTTCCTTTTCACAGAAACATTTCTGAGAGTAGCAATAACAGGTTCCATGGCCGGCCTGGATGCCGTTCCTCAGGCCTCGTTCATGACCTCCAATTACAGGCTCCTCTTCAGGGGGAGAGAAAGTGTGAACACAAGAGTCAGTTTTCCATCTTTAATTACTGGCAGAAACCCATAACAAACAAAAAAAGCGTTGCATTTGTGTCTTACTTGTGCAATCTTGTGGACATATTGATGCGTCTTTGCTTTCAACTGCATCGCAAAAGCTATCTGGACAAGTTCCCAGGTCAGGGGAGCAAGTTGAGTAATTTTCAGATATTCCTGAAATATGAGCACAAGGGAGAGAAAAAGTGTTAGCGGGGTAAAACAAAACCAGATGACAAACCACATGCACACAGATTAATAACTACACTGCATGTGTTTTACTGTCACAGTTTTGTTAGCTTTGTCCCGATGTAGGAATTACACGCAGCATGTTGCAGTTTAAACAACAATGCATTGATGTACCGTTGCCGTCATATGTTCGGTGTTGTTCGAGTTTGTGTTATCATAATTAAGACCATATTTTCATCACTTTTGTTGCTTCCTGTTTCAAAGAAGGATGTTAATGAAAAGGATAAACATGCTGGATGTGGTCATTTTATCTGTTCCACCACCACTGTGGAAAACATGTTCCCTGTGAGTTTCCCATTTGTTTCTAATTCAATTAATCTACACTCTCATCATTCAAATGAAAAAAAACATTCTTTGATCTTGGGTGTATAGTTTTGATGTGTGATTTGTGTATCCAACTGTAAATACGCACCTCTTTCGGTGCCTTGCCTCCACTGGCATCTCCCTGTCGTCGCCCCCAGGCCTCGGGCAGACTCACAGTCTCCTCGCCGTCTGTTTTCTGCACAGGACAGGAACTGCTGGCTCTCCTGACTGGCCTTGCTTACTGTGTATAACAGTGCCAAAAACACACATAACCAATTTATTAAAAGGCATCTGGGAGAGGGGAAAACTGTAGAGAAGAGTCAGCAGATGTGTGCCTGTTGAATAATGGAGGAATACATCATTGCAACCCTGCATTGTCTTACTGCTGCATGGATTTACTAACATACTACTACTATGATACTACACTAACTTCTGTAAAGCAAAAAAACCAAAAAAAGAACAATATCTAAAATAAAAGTGGACAATGTTATAGTGTATTTGCAAGCATCCTACCATCACCATCGAGTACGATGTGGATCTGAGTGCTAGTCTCCAGCTGTGTGTACTCCTCCTGGGCTATAACAATGTACTTCAGGTCTTTGCACTCAGGTCTGTACAGTGCCTCTGAGTCATTCACATAGAGCAACCCCCACATCTCATCCGGGGCCTGGGTGATACTTATGGCTGCATAGCAGGACTGCACATCAGCAGACACGTTCTTATCTGACACCTCAAGACGGTATGCGACCCTGAAGCCATCAGCCTGCTGGCAATTTTCCACACAGACTCTGCCAACCTGGGAAGGAAAAGGGTTGAAAATTAAACATTTGATTGACAGTAGGTAACTTAAGTCAAAAGATTAAATAATGTAAACACTTTTGCAGTATCTTAAGAGACAGTGATTAGTGAATTGCAGGTGCTCAGCCAGCAGGTGGTGTCTTTTTGTAAATTCAAGAGAGAGTCATGTTTTTTTCATCTATTAAAATGATTATAACTCATCTATTACCAACATTTCAGATACATGAAGGTTGGAAGTTCAGGAAAAAGTAAATAAACCTTGAGCTGAGATTGTTTTTTCCATTAGCAGTATTTGACACTCACACTTCTCATTTTGGTGATTAAAAATAGGGAATTTGAATTTGTACAGTAAGTAGTCAAGAGGTACCTGTGCATAAGGTGAAGCCCTGCGCGTCAGTGAGAACATATGTGTGATGTTGGCGAAGCGTATTTGGACTGGCAAGATGGTGACATTGAAATGCAGCAACACTGTTCCTTGTAGACCAGGGTAGGTGGTATCATTGACTAGGTAGTCCAGCTGCAGGGTGCGATTCTCAGTCACATACAAGTTCCTCTTAAGGACCAGTTCTAAAAATCAAGGAAAAAAAAATATGAAAATGATTCTTAACAGTAACGTGTATATAAAAACAGATGCAGTAAAGCTTAGAATAGATGACTTACGGTAGTCGTGGACTGTCTCTCGAATTCCACCGTAAGCAACTTTCTTTTCAGTGAAGGTGCCTTTTATGTCAAATGTGTTTTGTATCCATGGGTCACTGTTAAGTAAGGTTCCCACGTACTTATTTTGACTCTGGTCTATAGGAAAGATGGGAGTTAAATCCCTGTCAAAGATGTACAAGGTACCAAAGGAGCCACCCTAGAGAAAGACAGGACAGAGAACATACATGTGTCTTTAAATGTGCATAACAACATCTGTATATTAATAGGAACAGTTTGATTGTTAACATACACATACAACTCTCTCACCTTTGTCCTATTGTAGCTGATGACAACATCTGCCGTGTCTGTTCCGTTCACGTACGGTGCATTATCATCCTCATCGTTGACAAAAACATCCAGTGAAGTTTCCACCTTGGTGATGAGCGTTTCAGTCCGAACTGTGCAAACCAGCAGGAGCCTATAACGTTCGCTCTCCTCTCGGTCCAAAGGAGCCGTCACAATCAGCTCTGTGGTGTTCTCACTTACGGCAAATGGTGCTGGTGTCTCTGTAGTAGAGGGGAAACATAAAAAAAGCAGGTGGGTATGTGTCTATAGCACTGGGGATGAAGTGATATGTTTGTAATTTAATGTTTCTAACCTGACTCCAAGCTGTAAGAGATGGTGTAGTTGGGGCAGATGTTGAGTCTGGTGAGGCGTCTGAGTTGCCGCAAGGCCCCTGGGAACCTATTCTCTGTGATGTGGGGGTTGGAGGCGTCTCTGTGAGGGAAGCACAGTTCCTTCATGTCTGTCTGAGCACACTGCGGTATTGTGGCGTTGACAAAGTCCAGGCTGATTCGAATGGAGCTTCTGCAGAAGGATTTCTTGGCAAAGCTTGGTAGCACCATGGCATGCAGGTCCAACTTCTTTACAGACCATGAATTTTGATCTGATGAGATGAACAACAAACACAAAGAGGCATTTTAATCTTAGTGCTCCTCCTGATGACTGAGCTCTTTTTTTTTGGCTCGTATGCAATTACATTATCATCCTGAAGGCAGAAACCTGCACATGGAGCCAAAGCATTATTAGTATGCAAAGAGTGTAAACTTCAAGGAACTAATTTACTCTTGTGTGTAGAGGATACCTTGCAGCGCATCACTAAAATGGGAGCATATATTATTATTATTATTAAAAGGCTCACATCCAACTCACTTAGCAAAGCAAAGTCGCTCTCCTCCAGGGTTTTGTTCAAAGACAGTACCCCGGTGTTGATGTCCAGGTTAAACCAGGAAGTAACGGAGGGTCCTCTGTAGGGGTTCGTATAGCACAGGTAGTAATGGGGCTGCTCAGAGTCGTTGTCCAGCATGGCGTGGATCTGGAGGATCGGCGTCCCTGCCGTCTGGCCAACATAAACCGTCTCAATGTACTTACTCTGAGGGAAGTACAGCGCTGTGGCTCCTGCAGAGAGAAGATATGAAATCGCCAGATGTTTAGAAACAAGCAACCAAATGAATGACAGGGGGGATTTGGTTATATTGCTCTAACTGCGGTAACTGAAAAATGAGGCTTGACATTAATGCTGAGATCCGGTCTTATTACAGAGGAGAATAACAGCAGTTATCAGACATCTCTTTCAGGATATTTAACTGTGGCAACAAAAGCCACTAAGAACGCTGTGTGGACACTGAATGAAAATTAACACATATACATGTAATATGACAGATTTATTTTTTTCCCCCCAACTCTCTACTGATCTTTCATCTCTCCTGTTCACGGAAATTGAAAGTAGGGCTCAAGTGACACTTAGGCAGCTCTTTTAATGAATGTCTCATGTGGTCAATAACATGTGGTTTCCGACTCTCCTTGTATTCACCTTGAGAAGTTTAATTACAAGGGATAACATGATATGGAAAAGAAATTAATCATTACCTGAAAGAGTGTGTGTGTGTGTGTGTTGGGGTAATCTATAAAGAGCTAAAGCAGGCTGTGTGTTTTACAGGAAAATGGAGATGTGAGTGTTCCTCCTGTAATTATATCCCTGTTATGTTCCTCTTTGACGACGGTAGGCGACCATTTAGGGAGCTCACTAATGTCATTAGCAGACAGCAAAACTAGATTTTCTATTTCTGTTGGTGCAGTTGAGGCTTCGGCTCTGGTTTCAGACATTGATTTAATTTTGCGGGGCTTGGATGACAGGAGGCTGAACTGATGGATAAAATGTGGCCGTCCTTCCTGAAGGATGGAGATACACTCAGGGAGGCTGCAGTGCTTTTTATTAAACGTGTTCCTGAAACAAAAACAAACAGCGGGCCACTTGTTTGTTCAGCCTGCCGGGACAATGGGAGTCAGTTTCATGGCTGTTTAGATCCTGGAGATAATTATCTATTTCCTAAATCTATCGCAGACAAATCAGGAACATTCATGCTCATGCTTGAAAATAGTTTCCTGATTAAGACCTTATGTGTCGCAGCTTTGTAATACAGCAGGGAAATGGTTTCTTTTCTCCTCAAATTATGCTTTCATCCGTGAGTGCATGTGCAGATATATATATACTGTATGTGTACAGTATGTGCCACTATTTTTCTGTGTGGAATACAAACAGGCTGTGACAAAAAAAAATGTCCTGCAGCACAATAACTGACTATCCATCTTTCTATGTTTTGAACAGAGTTAAGTGTTAAGATCTGTTAGCTGTCACATGATTTTCGGATTGTGTTACTGAAGAAAAAAAACACTAATGAATGGAAATATATAATCAAAAAGAGATCACAGAGGGAAAGAGAACAATTGGCAAGCCTTTAAAAAAACACAAGAATATTATAATAATTTTTATTTACATATTTCAAATGTTTAGTTGAAGAGAGAATACTCTGGAGCTAGTGGAACTAATCAATTTTATGTTCTCTTAGATATTGTTTCTTAAGAATTTCAGATTTTTTGGGGGGGGGTTTGAAAATTTATATAAGGAAACATTTGAAAAGACATCCTGCACTCTTCCATGTGCAGCAGCGAATGTGGTGATTAGTCATGATTAAAATGAGGTTAAATACAAAAAAATGTTTGTTTCTGCCTGGGTGGAATATTACAGAATGTCATTCAAAGTGAATTTTATTACTAAGCCATGTTACCAAGCTTTACAGATCCAGCTGTGGGTGCCAAACCAGAATTTGGGACTAAAAAAAAAAATAGATTCAAACTTTCCTCTTCAGTTAAACTAAAAGTGCAAGGAGTGGTTTCAGCATTAAAACTTTTTTTTTTTTAATGTGGATAAATAATGTCATTATTTGTCTCCCTCGCTTTTAAAGCTACTGGGAAGTCAGGATGGAAAACAAACTGGTTCAGTGCATGGTGGAGCTTATGACTGTTTATTACTAGAACTCCTTATTTACTGTTAATTACTACTTCAATACAGTATAGGAATAATAATATAGGAAATAGAGTAAAATACATTCATGCAGTATTGTACTGTAGGTCTCATGAATGTATTGTGAGAGCTCTATTAATAAATCCATAGATGGCAGATCTCTATTTATACTTATTATGGCCATTAGAGGGAGCCATTATCTTTCTAAGTGAGGTCCAAACCTGTCAAGAGTGGAAAACTGCAGCTTAATCATCATAATATATTGTTAGACTGAAGTCTGCACTAATTTAACAAAATGCTAAATATCCTGGGTTACTATGTATTTTGAACAAGCTAGAAAAATCCACTTTTTTCTTCAGCCCTAAAAGTTAATTAAAAAAAAAAAATGTTTCTGTTTATACCGAAATCTGACACGTGATGCCACCATGAATCAAGCAGACCAGATGACAGCAGCTCTGTAAATAAACTAGAGGGTCCAATGTGTTAACCAGTGGGAGTTGAATGTATTTATGAATGCTAACCTTGGCATGATGCCATAGTGGCTGGACCCCATGCAACACAATTCGTTTATATCATTCAAAATTCAATTTCTTTCCAGGACCGAAGCCAACAGAAAGCAAGCAGTTTATATCAAAACTAATTAATTGAATGGATCAAGCAGGCCTCTCCAAGCAAATGGCATCTATGGTCTGTGATGCCATGATGACCATTTTCAGAAGCATGACTCATTACCTTCCCTAAATGATGCACAAGAATGACAGTAACACAGATTGTAATGATGTTTTACCTCTGACCATGACTGGGTTAACGACTGGAAAATATTAAAGGATGCGATCCTTGTTTTATTTCACTTCTCTGTGTCGGGACTTCTGGGAAATTCCTATTTTGAGAATCTGACATGTACATGTACTATAAGCTGTTGTTTGGAACAGATATGGCCTCGCATAACTCAATGTGTGCAAACATTACCATCATAAAGAGGCTATTTACAGCCTTCAGACACCCATAAAACTGATGCTGGACTGTCACATACAGTGTCATTTCTTCAAAAGCATGAGTAAGTAATTTTGCAAACAAAGACAATGTTTGAACAGGAGGACTCTTGTAGCAATCCATGTTTACAATAGATATCATTTACTGCTGAGTGGATAGTGAAATTGAACTCAAACGCTGAAGCAAGTGAAGAAAACTCCACAATAACAGAACACGCCATACTCTTCCTTGTCGTCCTTGATGAGAGTAGCTTCCGTGAGTTAATCACGTCCTGTGTCTCATATTTTAACTGTGGAAGGACAAAAAGGACAGACGCTCATCTCAAAATCTGAAACCAAGAGGGCACAGCCAGCCACAAACCACAGTGTGTCTCGGACTGGTCTGAGCTGATAGGGTGGGACGCCCTCTCTCTCCGTTGTCCCAGACAAAGACAGGAACTCAATTAGCTCAATGCGTGCTTCGGCTGATAGATTTACCAGCCATGAGCTCATGTGCTGGAGTAACCCACCGGCTTGCTAATCTACCTCTGTGGGAAGCCTTGATTAAACAAACCGTGGATCCACACCTCCCACACAGACGTCCTCACTGAACATCCTTGTCAACAGCATGGCAGGTCAGGAAAAGTGACTGTCCTATCTGCTGTATGATTCATTCCCTCGCTAATTATGTTCGCAGACTGGAGCTCCTGCAGAAAAGGTTCTAGTCAATGCAATGCCCTCTGTCTCCCAAGGTCAATGCACGCCGCATCTGCCCCACGGCCCCACTGGAAAGGCCGTGTATGTGGCAGCAGACTAATCAATAACCGTACTAATCAACAGTGATGCTGATTGTTTTCCACTGATGAGGCAGATGGGGAGAAAGGCCGACGGCTGCATGTTTGCAATCATCCCCGTTGCACCTAATAACGACCCACTCTTTTAGGGGACGCTGCTGTCTACGTGCATGGCCACAGAAATATTACATCTAATGTATGGGTTTAATTTCACAGCCAGCGTAACAATTTGATCCATCAATATCCACACTTCCATATAACCCATCATCTATTACAAAGTAGCTGCAGCCAGCAGCATTAAGGCACATTTCACACAATGATATCATGGTGATATAAATACAATAAATATCATAATCACTCTGAAACCTACCATGATTACTCTGCTCCCAAAGATCTAACAGTTATGGGAATCCTTCTCTTCAAGGATTCAATTAACTAAAAAGCTCCACATTGAGCCATAATTCCACTTATGAAAACTATTATTGATTATGATGTTTTGAAATCTTTCCCTCTTGGTTTCCTGTGCCAGTATGCATGAATGCTTCATCATACAATATCACACTGGATCCAGAAGGTAGATTTAATATAGCCTAGCTTGTGATGCTTTTAATCTCAATACAATGAAGTTAAATAAGGGAAGAGAGTCATTTCCTGTCATGATGACAGTCATCAAACTTTTCATCAGAGTAGGGTGATATCTGATCGTCGCCTGACTCAGTTTAGAGGGGGGTAGTCAGGCTCCAGGTAGTTTAGTCAGTTTACTGTGGTGCATACCGTAACATAATAATCAATTACTCCATAATGTAATCCAATTATCCCTCAGAGAATACAAGAGCTGAGATCCAATGAAGCATGTTCATCAGTCATCAAGAAATCTAATAGAACATCTCCTCAGGGGTTTGTTGCAAGTACAAATTCAGTTTAAGGATTCCTGTGGGAATGACAGTGGCATCAAAAATTGAACATGAGGTACATCATAGAGCTCCAGACTTTGAGTTTGCCGCAAGAGTCATTAGACTGCTTTGATAAAACATCTCTATCCTCATCAGAGAGCAGTAGCAAAAAGCCATCAGATTCATTCACAGATGCAGCCAGAAGACATTAGAGCAAGTAGTAAGATGCAGTATTGTGATCTGTATTTTCATTAATGAAGGTTTCAGTTTACTAGATGCTTTTTGACAAATGTTTGTCTTTTTAACTCTTAGTTATGATGTTTGCCGCAACTAAAAGCCTTCCAAATAAAAAAACAAATCACTCCGAGCATTAGCTACTAATAGAAACAAATCCACAAAGAGTCTAGAGATATGCTTACAGCTCTGTGAGGATGTACTTAAGACAGTGGTGCTTTGTGTTAAAATGCTAACATCAGCATGCTGACAGTGTTCACAATGATGATGGGTAATACTTTTATATAGCAGATATAATGTTCACAGTTTCCACCATCTTAATTTAGTTTGTTAGCATGCTAACATTTGCTAAAAAAAAAAACAAAACATACAACCCAACCAAACAAGCAAAAAGCGGGCTACTGTTTATGCTATTGAGGAAATATAATTAGTTTAGTTAGTATTCGGTCAAATTTCATGGCGATAATTAGTGAATTAGTTGAGCCTGGACCAAAATGGTGGACTGCCCATGTGGCTAACAGCAGTCATGCAGCTACAGTGTATGGCTTCCTGTCACAGACTACATATTAAATATTACTGCCATTGAGAAATAACTCTGTTCTGCTAATAAAATAAACACTTCACAATTCTAACAAATTAAATATAATTGTAGGACTCTCTTTCCAGTTTGCATTTTTGTGTACCATTTTAGCATTGTTAGCTGGGCTTGTGCTCCTAGTATCAGTTTGTCATATTACCTGTTACCACATCAGGTTTCACAGTGAATCCAATGGGTAGCATTATGAAACAAAGTGAGGAATTCTGCTTTATAATGGAGGAGGGTGGATGCTGCTGAGTTTCTGACACTGGCAGGTGGAGGGAGAAGTGAAAGGCTGGTGGAAAAATAATTTCCTGCATGTTTACCCACTTCAGTTAAGTGAAGGATCAAACAAATGGACAAAGTGATGGGAACACTGTCTTTGTGACTAGAGAGCTTTACAGGAAATTAGGTATTTTCAGTGTGGTTTGTTACTTCATAAATTAGTTCTTCTTGAAAAGGTACACACTGAACCTTTTAACTCCAAAACACTAAGTTCACTCGCATCCTGATCTGCAGAGTCACACGCACCATGTGGATTGAAATGAGCTCTTTGTTTTGTAGTAAATGATGGGTCGAACACAGCGTGCACCACTAGGCAACTGGAAAATAACTTGTCAAGATCCATGTGAAACGAGAGGGCTAAATGCCCCGAGGCCAAAATTTCAATCAATGTCTCCTTGTCCTTTCAACATAGCAAATTAGATTCTAACCATGCATGAGGAAGAAGTGTGACCCTGAACTGACTAGAGGATCAGGCAGAGCGCTTTGACAGGTAGGAGCAGCATCCATGCAACAGCAGCAGCACCATGAGAGGAGGCTTTCACCAACAACAGTCATAATGAACTGGGCAGGGTCCCTTAATCAGATGTGACATTAAAAAAAAAAAAAAAATCGGTCCAGTTTGATCAAAAACTTTACGACTTGGCCAATATTTTGCTATTTTAAAAATGTAACATTTGGCAGCAGGAGAAAGTATAATTGAAGTTGAAACTGTTAAACTTTGAATGCCTGAAACTGCTGCATCACCATTCGGATTCTGATTAAAGTTAAAGAGTTAGGGTTAGAGAGTTTTACTGATTTCTTTTCGCTTGCCTATTTATTTCTTTTGATTTTCCCTAAGAAAATGTTTATGGTTTTGNTGTGTGTGTGTGTGTGTGCGTCTTGACATTTTTTTTCTGAGTTGTACCATTTGTTGCTTATTATCCATTTAGAGGCCAGGGAGTTTTTGGGGTGAGATGGGTGGAGGGGGGAAGTGAAGGCCAGATGGTTGGAGTGGGAAAATGATTCTGTGGTTTTAGATCACATGTTGAGGCCTGTTCAAAAAGCAATGCACTGGAAAAAAAAAAAGAAAAAACCAGAATGTAAAATTAAAAAAGAAATATTTCCTGCTTCAAACCCACTTCAAGGTGAGTTATAATCAGTAACAGCTGATTGATTCACAGCTATAAATCACATGTTTTTTCTCCCTAAGACACAAAGAGATGCAATGCTATTTACACAATATAATATAAAAGACAAACTCTTGAGCAAATAACTTGAATCATGATGTTTTCCAATTATACTAAGAGAGACGTAGTGACAGCAAGAGTGGACAATTGACAAGATTTATAATGCTTCCATGGGCAACACAAGACAGAGGCTTTACTAAATCATGTAATGTAATAAGGAACTAAATCAAATAGCAGCATGTATCAAATGAGATTTATTGGTCTGGTCCCTCTCAAAAGCAAAGATGCTGATGAAAATGATCGTTCTAATGCGAGGAGATGGAGGAGAAGCTAAAGGGGGCTGCAAACACAAGCTTCCTTTGGGACGCGACAGTCATCACAGGAGATTAGCACTTGGTTAAGGTTTCAAAGGTCAGATGGCAAAGCAGGGTCAAAGATACAGTAGCAAGGTCACGGAGTAAGATAAACGGGTCGATGCTTTTATGTGAAAACATCTGTGCCTCTTC
>JANJYP010041831.1:0-17464 GCA_024605115.1 Rastrelliger brachysoma | reverse complement strand
TTTCCCTCTGAGATGTCTCTCTTTCTCCTGCTGCCACAGATCTATGGAGACATGGCAAACACAGACACAGTGGTAGAATGAAACACTTGTAATGTGTTCCACTTCCTCCTCATATTCACTAGTCACATCCTGTATACTCAATGACACATTGATGCTGTCTTTTTATATTTTAAACTGTGCTCTCTTTTTTTGTTGATATCATATTTATACTAAATGTAATGAATGAATACATCTGGTTTTGAGTTAGAAAAAGCAAACACAGTGGATGACTAAAAGTTGATTTGAATATTAGTCACCACAAAGCACGTTTTATCCTCTATTTGTTCTACTCCATGAACTAGTCCCATTTAAATATGAAAAGTTAATGCAGCCATAGGAACACAGTCTGATGACCTGTCATAACATGCAACCACTCTGACCACTTAGAGATTACAAGCATGTCAGTTAGGTCCTAGTAGAGCAGTGCTGAAGCTGCTGGAATATAAATGACCTTCTTCATTAGAACATCTGACAAAATACAGCTGACATTTCTTTTAATTGCCAGAAAAAAAAAAAAATCACTAGTTTTTGCTCCGAGTGGAGACATATTTTTCTTCATGAGTCGAGGGAATGTGAGCAAGTAGCATAAGTACATGATCATAGTAAGTGTTAAATAACTCAAGACAATACATACCCTGAAGCACTGTATGGTGGAATCAGTAACTGAATAATGTGACTTCCTATTGACACAAAATCAATAATCAGTTGTTTTTTTTTAATGCAGTGAAGAATTATGGTAAATTCATATTTTTTGATGACAGCTGTTTGAGGCATTTTTACATCTGAGATCTACACCAGTGTATCAGGCCCATCTTTTTTTTTTTAAATGACAGCCCTGGAGGAGGGGGGGTTAATATTTCATTAAAAAATTGAGATATTTTGAGATTAAAGTCACAAATTTATAAGAAAATAAAGTGTTTTATTGTGCCAGGCAGTCTCATAACCTCATTTTACAACACTGCACAGACGTGGCTTGTCTTGTATTACACCTGCTGTAGAAGAACTGATCAACTTATATTTTGCAGTTTGGTTTAGGAATAAAGAGATATATTCATCAAGAATAACCATATCATCATAAGCATCCTGAGAACATTGTGCTTCTCATTCATTTGTGAGTTTATTTCTTGCACATTTGTGACTTCATCAGATCAGAGAATATCATCAATTTGAGTTTATTTCTTTCAAATTTGCAAATTCATGATGTCAGAGATTAGTTTAGAAAAGTTTATAACTTTAATTTCAGAAATTCTGAATTCCTTTCTCAAAATATTACCCCCACCTCCTCCAGGTAAGGTAAGTATTTATTTATGTATTACATGGTCCTAATGCAGTGTTGTAGAGATCAGTTGTTTAGCCTGAAATTTGATGAACTAAACATACAAATAAATAAATACAAAGTATTATCATTTCTATGGGATTTTATTTGTGCTTTTATCTTTTTTTTATTTGATTTTATTTGATTTCATTGTGTTTAGGGTTTTAGTGTACTTGTGTTGTTTATTTATTCTGCTTTTTACCTTGCTGTGCAGCACTGTGGGAACCTTGTGTTAGTTTAAAATCATGCTATATACAGTAAATAAAGTGGATTGGATAGGACATGTAGTTGTTATATTTATCTAAAATGTCAAAAATGACCGTTCCTCACATTTTAAATCATGTATTAATATAGTTTCTCCTACTTTAGGTAACACTGGAACATAATATAGTTTTTCATTTTTCTTATTCTCACTCTCTCTGCTCTCTGACAGCTTCATTAAGGATTAATGTCACATTTATCTGGGATTGATTCATGAATGATTTGTGCTTCAGAGGACTGTCATTGAGACTAATTACGTGAGGACATTCTGCAAGGGGTCAGAATATGAATGCTATGTGAGAGTTAAAAGCTGAACATGTGACTCCAGGTGAAATTCAGAGTCACATGCTTGACTTAGAGATACTAAAGAGATATAATGTGTGTTCTTTTTGAAGTGCTGCATGAGCCTCACAGGCATGAGCATGGGACAGTCATCTGCTCGACACAGCTTGGTGACACAGTGCAGGAAGACTGTGGACATCTTCTGGTTCTTGTGCTTTACGAAGCGGAATACTTCAAAGGCGAAGCGGCCCATTTGGCTTTTGCCATTTTCAAAGACGGCGGTCTGGGGATCTTTTTCACAGCTGGCTCAGAGGAGGGAAGAATCACAGAGAGAGAGAGTATCATTAGGAAGGAGAGCGAGAGAAATATCAGAAGTGAGATCTGTTTTCAAATCATGAAAATGTTACCTAAAGAACAGATCATAGCGGAGGTCATCGTTAGGGTTTCCAGAGGGTGTAGTGTAGCAGTAGTCCATGAGAACGTTCCATCTATTCAACAATAAACATGATTCAGTCCAGAGCAGGAAGTTCAATGCAGTGATTTAAAGGGTTATTGACACACACTGGTGGTACTGGTAGCTGAGGACTGCAATGAAAATCTCAATACAACGTAACATCTACCTGCTTTATGTTCCCTGGTAATGTGATATAAGAAGTGTTACATAAAGGTGGAGGAGAGTGGATGGTGGGCGTACAAAGCACAGACCTTTGACACCACATTCCTGTAAGTGCTTAGTGTAAGGCAACAAAAAGACTTAGGTTAGGTTAAGGTCAGAGAAACGTCATAGTTCTGTTTAAATGTTAAAAAGAAAACATATGCTGAATACCCCCCCCCCCCCTTTCTCCAGGCCCCATTACAAAGATATGTTTTTCTTTATGTTCTTTAAGTTTTCTGTTGTTCTCTCTGTGCAGAATGATGGATGTGAAGTTTATTTTCACATTCATCTGCTGAAGGAGGAAAGTTTCTCTGTGCTCATCATAAATCTCAATTTAAGGTGAGAGAATATTTTGTGACATGATGACTAGTTGTTGCTGCTCAACTTTTTAACAAAAAGTTAAAAAAGTTAGCTTCATCTCACTGGCTCTCTGTGTCTTAGAGCACATTTGAAGGCTCTTTTGCTTGTTTTTAAAGATCTGGATGGTTTTTGGGGACTGACCTTTATCACAGACTATCTATGCTTTATAATCCCTCACCAGATCTCAGGTCATACACAGCTGATGTTTTTAAATATGCATTAATACATTAATAACAAAACAGGAAGCACAGCGTTCTTTACTTATAGCAAATTATTATTATTATTATTATTATTATTATTATTATTATATGTAACTCAACTTGTGCAGTTAATATTTGCACATTTATTTCTAGATTCTAGTTTTCTTCACGCGGACAGAGAACATGAGATTTGAAGATTGAAGAAAAAACACATCAGAGACAAATTAATATTTAGAGTAGTATTTTCATGTCTGAAACGTGTCTGGAGGGGCTATTTTAAAAAGACCATGATTTTTCTCTGATATGAATCAAGTGGTGTCTAAATCTACCCATAGAAAAGTTAATGATGTAGCTATGAGCTCGTATAAAATATAGTGCAAGAGCAGATATTGTAGAGAGCCCATTTAATATGCAGTGAGCATTGTGCCATATCAACTTCTTGCAATATTGATAGAAAATGTAACCCTGTCTACATGCTTTCAAAATGTATTTGTTGCCACTGCAATGTAGCAGCATATGCATCTGTTATAGAAGACAGGGTTGGATTTTAGCATTAAGTGAGCTATGGTGATAGATAAAAGGTAAAATAATGTACCAAACTGCCAAAAGAAGTCTGAATAGTCCTTGTGTTTACACCCCCCCTTCAGGCAATGTGACTCCCCACCCACCATCAGTCCTACAGGCAAGATCGAATGACCACGAGACAAAGACCTCACAAAGTCCACACTGAGCCACGTCCAACCAAAGCACAGTCACAAGTTGTTTAGAAGCAGAGTGGAGAGTGCAGTAGAGTGTAGATCTCCATCAGATGTGTCAGGAAACACATACCAAGACACTCTGTTACTGTACTGTTACACTACTCCTCACACCTTAAAGGCCATGTCCAGTCTTAATCAGTGTTAGTGACATCATCAAGTCACCTATGAGCAGTTCATCTCATACCATCCATACTCCCAGCTGCAGTGTGTGGACCTTTAGATTCAGTTTGTTCAAGAATCCATCATTTGGTAAAAGTTAACACACGGGAACCAGACATATTTAAACATTGTTCTGTGGTAGCAAGTTATGTCCTTTTTCTGTCAAATACTGTTTTAAAAACTGTTTTTAAAAATTCATTGCAACCAAAATGTTCGTATCCAGGCCAGCGAGCATCGTACTTGATTACTGGATACTCCCAGCCAGAGGCATCACATGACTTTTTAAAATGAGTTTTAAAACAATAATGAACAGTAACTTGTTACCAAAGAACAATTCTTGAACAAACTGAATGTAAAGGTCCATACGCTGCAGTTAGGTGTATGAATGGTATGAAATGAACTGATCATCATGATTTCTGAGACAAACATTGATAATGACTGGAATTGCCCTTTAAGCTATGAAGAGTAGTGTAACAGTACAGTAACAGTGTCCTAGCTTCACCTAGCTACAGAAACTTTGTAAGGAAATGAAACAAATAGTCTAAAAGATAAGTCTAGACTTAAGTTTAAACACTGTTATTTACAACATGATTTTGTAACACACCAAACAAATTAAAAACCCCTCCCTAACTCTCTCTGCTCTGCCTACAGGCAAGATAACAAGTAGAATTTATTGATCTTATATCATGCTTCATTTTAGTGGATCATAACACTTTAGCCAAGCTGAATGGCTGAAATATCTTTTGCTGCAGTTGTTGATCTCTACTGACTGAAGAGGACTGAGGAGCCAGCAATCAGGGCTGCTATAAAACAACTGTGAGTCACTGTAACAAATAAGAGGTTCTTGAGTGTACAGTATTTGGATAATGGGTGCAGTAGTATGCAAAATTAGCTGCTGAAAGCACACCTGACACCTGACAGCTGACATAATGACTTTATGAGAAGTGAAGAGCATAATGTATTTCCACACATTCAGTCATTATATTAAATACTGAAAAAGCAGGAATAACATGTCATGGTCTTGGTTATGAATGTCACAGAAAAGTGAAGAGACTGCACATCCAGTTCTCTCAATGTGTGTTGCAAAAGGTGAGCAGCATGCTGTTTACTGTCTGTGAATATCTAAGAGGCTTTGCTGCAAATTTGAAGATCAAATAGGGAAAAAACTGTCCAAGAGTCACAGCAGCCCTGCCCACTGTGCCTGGTCAATAGGAGCAGCTGACTGTAAAACACAAAGGTGCTTCTCAAGTGAACAAAATGACAGAGTTAACAGTGTAATCCTCCACATAGTCCCATAAGAAGGTTTGATTCAGGGGCTTATGTGAAGCACGTTGCATTTCACATTAAAAAATATTAAAAACTTGTCAGCACTGATTGTTCTTCACTTAGTGTTGCAGCCCATTGCTTCAGCCCTGCGTATTGTTCTCTGTGGGTTTGTTGCACTGAACTTTTATTTTATTATTTTTTGGGGGTTTTTTTTACAACTTGGCAGAATATAAATAACAAAGGATAAAATAAAGGGCTTAAATGTGTTTATGTGTGTGATATAGCAATATTTGTATTGCTTATAGTAAATATAGATGTATATAGTGTTATATAGTGGTGTCAATCAGTAATTAAAATATAGGAAATAATTATATGAGGATGTTGTTATATTAACAATGATTGATTTATTGAGAAGAGGTGTTCACTTCTCTCCACTTCTTTTCAGATGTAGTTACATTGCGTTGTGCACACTGTTACATGTACAAGTCTGTTGTTTTCAATATGACTGTTTTCACATTTCAAATGAACTCAATCAAACATTACAGTTTCAGCTGCAGCTAACATATTGAGCTACATGGTGAAATGTAAGGACACGTACCTTCTATCCAGGTTAGTGGCTTTTACAGCTGCGAATACTCGAGTCTTGAGGGTGAGTCCTGCCATGGGGATGGACAGCTGCTGAACGTACGATGAGTCCTATACATGAAGCACAATAACATGTCAGCATGTTGTTACGTTTCCTGACTCTTTGCTTTCATCTCATTGACAGCGATTTGTCCTTTTTTTTCTTCACTGCGCCCTCTGAATCCCAGCATGTCCATCATCTGGTTTCCACAGAAACCCATTTACCGGTGTTTGGTTCAAATTGACAAGGTTTGAAATGAATTGAGGGTAAATTGAGTATAATCTTCTCCAATTACAGGATTAAAGGTAATTTGCTGCCTACTTGAACTGCATAAAAGGGGTTTTGAGCTTCTGGTATCATACATGGATCATCATTTTCAGAAATCCTTGTAATTACAGATGTAAAAGGAGCAGATCAGCTTAATATAGCTACATGTCACTCTTTGATGAAAACATGACTTTTATGTTTAATGCTGTAGCTTTGTCTCCAGTGCAGCAGTTTCTACTCCACAAATAACAACAAAATAACAAATATTTAGACATGACTGTGGTGAACTTACGTTGTAGAGCAGCAGGTTCAACGTGCTGATGAAGGTACCATTGCTGTCCTTCACTGAGATTGCAGCTGCTGACCTTCAATAAAGATAAAAACAGATCGAAGCCGCTGAAAACATTTTGATAGGTGACATTTTGTTTAAATGACATTTTCCTGACATTTGCATGTTTTTTCAGCAGAAAATAATTCTGTAAGCACAGGTGTTATTTAATTTGCTTATGTGTGCAATATTAATAAAGAAAAGCAAACGTGAGCTGCACTTTCAAACCCCTCTCTACCTCTCTGTCTCTCCCTTCTCTTTCTCTCTCTACTTGTTGACACACAGATTTGTTCCTTGACACTGCGTCTGAATCGCGCTGAGCTGAACCTGGCGACATATGAGAGAAAGTTTTATAATCTTCCATTTCAAATTCAGATGAAAAATATCTTTTTTTGTATCTATGTTGTGAAACAAACTTATGAATACACATTATTAAATGGCAGGCGTATGAATTTGACCTTGCTACATAAGCTGTTTTCTTCCTTCAGCTTGATCCACTTTTATAAATATGATGACATTTAAAGCAATAACCCTTCAACACATAGATCCTCAGAGAGAATTAAATGTTCAGGTTTTGCTGAACCTGTGTCAGAGAGGCATTGATTCAACTCTTTTTGAGGTCCCATTTGCATTATATTCTAATATTTGTCATCCTTAGGTACATGATAAGATCACCCACTGTATTAATTATATGCATGATGTGTTCTTATTTATTTATTTGTATCTAACTTTCTCCATGCAGTTGGCGTAATCATTCAAATCAGAGGTTACAGCCTCAGAAATGACCTGCTGATGAATCAACGCCACTCTGAATCACAGCTGGAGCAAAAACCAAACAGGCAACATGCACCAGGAAACACAGACTGTTAAGAGCATGCTTAGTTAACCCGCCTGTTCTCCTTGAGTCAAAATAGACATGTTTCTAAAACATTTCTATATCAGAAATATGAATTCATTTCATCGACTGAAAATCACATCTATGTTCCCATCCTCCTTTCTTTGTGAGTATAATCATTATTTTCATTGCAGTGAGGGAACATTGTACTTTCTGCTCTATTATCAGCAGTTAAACCAGACTGGGAGGACAACAGGACACCTTCACATGTTTAAAATGCTTTTTAAACTGTGTCCTGACTAAACTCCTGACCGGTTTTAACCATTAATCAAAAGATTGGTTAAAATAATTCATCCTTTGTGCCTTTTTTGAAAAACTAAAAATGCACTATAATTTTAACTAAATGATGCAGATTGAGCATAATTTCCAAAAATAAGTGTAAAGTTGGACTGAATTTAACTAAAAAACACAGAATAGGGTGATGACTTATACTTTACGCAAAATTGACCTGAGAGGATAAAAGTTGTGTTGATGATGTGAAGACAACAGGAGGTGTGTGTGTGTGTGTGTGTGTGTGTGTGTGTGTGTGTGTGTGTGTGTGTGTGTGTGTGTGTGTGTGTGTGTTGAAAAACTGAACTGGACTGATATAATTAGACCTTGTTAGTATGTCTATAATTAGATAGAAATAATAAAATCAGTTTAGATACAATGTGTGATATTAACAGAAAGGAATATAAGAATTGCGCTTGTCAATAATTTGTATACCTTGATCATATAAATATCTAAAATATCCTCCTCATGTCTGTGTGAGCTTGTAGAACCACGTGGAGTTCTTATATAGAGACTTTTTTTGAAAATGTTTTACTCTAGACCAGTGAGGAACCATATATGGTAACTTCATTGATCTTGATTTGAAATATAAAAAATAATAAAATGAAATAAAATAAAATCATGTAATATCCCCCAATAACTCTTCAGGGTTGAAATTATGAATTTTAACAAATGCTCGATAAAGTGTTATGGGCTAAGTCACATTTGCTTTAATATTAGTGTTCAACATTTTAACACGGGCCTTCTGTGGTAACCTAATTGCTTATTGCACTAACCAAACAGTGCTTTTAACAGTGTGTAACAGTGGGAGTGATCATGAGAGACTTACGAGGCCAGCTGTGTGTTGTTGACCAGGTATTCCAGTGGGTAACTGCAGCTGAACTTATACAGCAGACCTGGCAGATAGCTGATGATGGTGGGGGGATCGGGTGTGTCAATATACCCTGATATGTTCCCAATCTGCACCAGTGACAGGTTCCCATAAGCGTTGGGTCCTTGAGCCGTGGAGACCTGCAGGGAACAACATCAGTATGGGTAACAATCACTGACCTACACCAGCATTATCTTCTTGTGGCCACACTGGAACTGACTTTGATACCATCACCCAAACCACAGAGCGTACTAATGCACCTCACTAATCTCCCCCCTCACCACCACTACAACCGCTACCACCACTACCAACTCAATCTCTTTCTTATCTGAAAGCACACCCTCCAGGAAGTGTCCCTTTCTATTCAGCCTCGCACTCGGCTAAACAGTATGAGAGAGACAGCTCACTCAGTCAGCAACGCTTCATTCTGGACTGTTGAAGAATTGGTCTTCACTTGTCATCATTCTGACAGGACCTCAAATATCCTACAACAGCTCATCCACCAAGATAACAAGCAATGGATTTCATTCCAACACAGGTTAAACACAGCTAAGCGTTGGACAGCTGGCTTAAATTAAAGACACACCTCATCATTTTCAAGTGTGTGTGTGTGTGTGTGTTTATTGACAAATGATTTAGGAAGCTTTCTACTGTGAATATATAAGCTTCACTTAGTGTCTGCCATGCTTGTAATTAGTAAGTACATAAGATGTTACAAAAATAATTGTAGACTCATGTTAGACAGTCAGTTAATGATTCTGTCTAACATGAGTTTTCAGCAAGAAGAGTCTACATGCTTCTCTTCTGAATCACAAGTTTACTTAATCCTCTGTTCACAGTAAAGCATATTCAGCTTAAAGTGATGGTCTTAATACATTTCATTAAAAACAACCTGCTTGGTAGTTAGAGTATTAATAAATGCGTCATCAACATTCTGTAAATTCCATACAACAATCATCTACAGTAAATCATTATTCTTACCACAAGGGAGTTGCCGCAGGACTCCAGCGTCGCCAGGCTGATACTAAAGATGACCACGGTGGGAAAGGTGTTGTTATTGATGAATCCGCGGCAGTGGGCATCTCCATGGCGACCGTTGAGGGCTAGGTCAGTGTCGGTATAGCCAGAGAAGAGGACGGGGCAGAAGTTGATCTTGAGGGTGATAGTCTGCACGCCGCAGTATACACTGATATCCCTTTCAGCTGCATGCACACACACGCGTGCGCGCAAACACACACACACACACACATGCACACACACACACACACACGAGAATGATTTCATTTTGTTTGCCTATATAACTGGAATATATAAAAATGGATTCACTGACTAGTCCTGAATGTGTATTTTAGGTGATATGTAACTATGAGTTATTTTCTTCCTAAAATCAAGTTTTAGAGGAATTAAAGTTCAAATCTTGTTCAGGTTCACATGTGGTTATCAATTGGTATGTGGGTAGATCTTTTATCCACTATCTCTCCTTTGAAAAAAGTAATAAAATTTAAGAATAAACTTCCTGTAAAATGATATTTTTTTTAAAAAAGATGTGTATCTGTAAATTCCATCCAGACGCTCTGAAACAAGTGTGAATCTGTGTTGTTCCTCACCGGGGAAGCGGCTGTGAAAGTTGGCATCACAGTTGTATCCATTGAATTGAGCTCCAACTGATAAGGCCTTACTAAAGAGTAAAAGAATCAAAAATATATGTTCCATGTCAGCACCTGAAACAGAGCAAGAATTCACGCTTAATGTAAGAAACACAGCCTGTGTATTTCATGTCACTTCACCAAAACGCAAACCTTTAAAGTTAAGAAATAGTGAAAATCATCATATATTTAATTATCACTATGGGGGAAAGAAAAAAAAACCTCAAGATATTCTCCTGCAAGTGTGCAAGGAAAGATTATTCCAAAAGATATCCGTTATCTTGTACCAGTTCTGACTTCAGAGGAACATCTTTCAAATGCCTGCCAAACAGTATCAAAGCAAGCAAATGTCACATTGAATTATCTATGAACACCTGCAGCTTTGGCTTCAAAGTTCTAAGCAACGATGCAGCATAATGTGCTGATAACTACAGTCATTTCATAAAGTATAATGGCTTATCTCTGTGTACTCATCTCATTGTCCTGTGAAAACCTCTTATCTCATAATCGTTGTCAGTCACACATGTAAGACTCAGTCCTAAAGGAAACTGTGAAATTAAAGGAGTAATTGCACCAAGTTGTGTACAGTAGATAGCCTCTCTATAGCTCTGACAGCAGATGGTGGTGTTCCTGGCAGCTTGAGGTAAAAAAGGTAGACCGACTCACCCTGGTTCCTGGAAGCCGGCGAGTCAGCGGTTCTCCATAAGCTTGGGACAGATGATGGAATGGTCCGCACAGCATCCCTACCCGACAACTAGAAACAGGACTTGGGAGCAGGGGGGGGGAGTGGAAAAAAAAGGGATCCTACACATAAGAGATTCATTATTTGAACATGTCAACAAAAAAAGGGCTGTCCAGAGTGAACATGGGAAAGTCCATCAAATCTGAATGTGTTATACAAATCCTTTCACGTCCGCAGAAACATGAGCAGGTTTTGAAGTTTCCCACTCATATCCTTTCGGCCCAATCTGGCTCTGTCACTGCTCACAAATGGTTTGACGCCGCATGAGGTCCAGTGGCGGTGGGGGGTGGGTGGGAATTATCTTTTCATCGCTCCAGTGGCTCCTGGCTTGCTGACTGAGCCGTTCCTTTCTCCCCCCGGGTCGGTTGGGGGAGTGCAGAGCCCATCGCGCAGGCCCTTGGCCCCGGGAATCCACACTTTTCATGCTTTGTTGCTGTGTGTGTGCGGCAGTCCTCAGTCAGCACAGCAGCAGGCAATCTGCTCAGTAGGGCCGCGAGAAGCTGCCGGTGCCTCCTACAGTACCTGATCCCCCCCCCCCCAAAAAAACTTTGATTCCTGGTCACATAAAGAGAGCAAAGCAAAAGAAAGCAAAGTTCATGGAGTTTCAAGGGATTAGCCGGTCCTCTGCTGTCCCATCTTCCATATGGACAACAGTATATTACAGGATGAGATGGACACAGTGAGAACCAGACAGAGGACAAATAAGGATCCTGTGAATATGGAATATGAGATAGAAAGGACATTGCGTTGGTGGTTTAGAGCAAACTTTCTTCTATCCATTTGAAAAGCACCTGTGTATTTTCCTGTCTGTCAAACACAAGGGCTGTTATCACCTGGATAATTTCACATTAGCTGCACTCAAAGTTTACCTCTGTGCTGGTTTTTTCTCTCTCTCTACAATCTAGTCCTGAAGTGCATAATCAGCTATAACAATGCATTACATTTTGTCTTCAACATAACGTACCATTGTTGTAGTAGTGTATTTTCAGAGTGCAGTTATTTAGGTGTCCTTACCTTGTTCGTCTCAGGTGATTAAGGTGAACAAGTATAGTCTTTGTCCTTCAGCTGCTGTGTTTTTTATCATGCCTCAAAGCTTAAGCGGTCATTTTGGGGGCGATGTCATTTCGATTCCACCGCTCGAGGGTGTTCAGGGTGTATTTATGATCTCCTCAATCCACCACGGTCTTCCTAGCTGCCGGTACACACTCCTGGAAATCAGTGGCTCCTTGTAGCTGCAGATATTCAGCTGTGTTCTGATGTTCACCTGGAGAACTGTCTTAGAATTGACTTGCAGAATGGGAACTTTTTATTTCGAAGGACATTGTTAATCGAGATAAATTGTAATTATGAGAATCTTGGCTAAAAACTGCAGGTAGTTCATTGCTTCACTGCGACTGATAACCATCTAGAGTGCCCCAGCACCTCAATTATCCACAGCTCGTTTCATCACTCTATATACCTCATCGTTAGATCCAGTAGGTCTTATCAGTCGCAGAACATCTCAGTCTATGGAACACGGCAACCACGGGGGTCAAAGACCATTTAGCAACTTTTCATCATCTTGCAAAAACAGACAAATTGACATTATTAAACCACAGTACTACTACACAATCCACAGGTCTACTTATGGTTGAATCCCATGAAATGCGTGAATGCACAGCATCCCATTAGCTGTTTGCTGGATGTGTTAATGGTTGCTCACGTTATGACATCTATGGTTTCATGAAAATCATACATTCTCTTGGCAAAAGCATAGAAAGATTGCATGGGGTTACTGAAGAACGTGTTGACAACCTGAGCACCAGCCAATTTCAGTAGTTTCGTCAGCGTCAAGGTTTTACTCAAGCCTGAACAAAGAAACTGACAGCTATCATTATTTTTCTCAGCAACAACAGGAGCTGGAGCTGTACCTGACAACAACACAGAAACCTATCATTTCTCAACCTGAACCAGAACAATAGTGAACAACTCTTTTCAGGAACGTTATTTTCAGTCTGTACTGTATGTACAACACATGTATGTGACCTTTTGTCCAATTCAATGCCAACACTGACATGCTCCTCTTCTCTCTTTTGTGACGTGTTTACCTTCTATAACCTAGGGACTGTCAGAAAAAAACATGAATTCTAGCTGTGCTGTGAGTGAATATCGCTATAATACTTTACATATCAGTGTTACAAAATTGAAGCATTCCTTCCTTCATATTTATGTTTACTAAATTACTCCTTCCAAAATGGTACAGTGTTGAAATAGGCTGTAAAACGTGAGCAACAGCAGTTGGTTAGAATCAAAAACTATAAATGTTGTTTACATGCTGTGAGACAGAAAAAATGTGTTGTGCTCCCTAGCTAACAGGTGCAGTGTGAAACAGCAGTTGCAGAGTTATTCAAATTCACATTTTTAAAGTGTCTGATAAATAACATGCACACACAATGTGTATGATGCACCACTGAGGAAGACTTTTAAAACATTTCGTATTTCTGAAAATAATTTCTCTCTCTCTCTCTCTCTCTCTCTCTCTCTCTCTCTCTCTCTCTCTCTCTCTCTCTCTCTCTCTCTCTCTTTTCAAGGCAATGGCGTACAGAAAATATCACGTTGTACTGCTCACTGAAGTTTAGGGTTTAGTATTTTCTTCCTTGGGTCCATTGACAATAAAACAAAAACATAACATGTTTAAGTTAATTTGCACTTTTTTTGAATCACACAGCTGTCTCTTAAAATCTTATCATTAAATAATGTAGGCAGACTATTCCACCGAGATATTAATATATACATGAATATTTTGGTCTTTGATTGAGGTCATATAATATGGCATCTCCTCACCTCTATTGTTTGATAACTATGGATAAAAATTATATTTTTAATACAAGTAACATGATTGTTTTAAAATGATTAAATATTTATAGGCTGTTGGGTTTTTTTTTTGTTTTCTTGGCCTGTAAGTTAGCTGGTTAGCAAGGACTGGAAACAGCTGACCTTACTTCCTCCTGAGGGAACTAAATTTACTTTTGGCAACTGGCAATACTTTTGCCAATATATACACTTAACCCCTTACATACTGTCCAGGTCCATTTTTTTACATTTGACAGCTAAAAAATGAATAATATACATGGAAATCATCATTGCTATGTCGTATTTTCATGTCTACGGTAAAATAGGACATGATACTGTGTGATAGTAGCTGTTTGGTGTAAAAGCTAAAAAATCCACTCTCTCTGCTCATCATGGTTTAATCACACATTTATTCGTCAGTCACATCCACTACTGATGCTGATGAAAAATGTTTGTGCTTCAACATGAAGGGAATCTTAGACTGGGTCAAAATTGTTAAGGTGGGAATGTTGCACAGTTGTACTACTTCACTCTCCTCTATAAAATGTATGAACACAGAGTCGGGGGACATTGTTGCTCTGCCATTAAAGTGACAGCACAGGTCTTTGTCTCTCATTGTCAGATCAGCAGGACTACACACTACACACCAACAGTGTTGTGTTGCATGTCACACCTCTGATTCCAGAACACACACATACTATCTAACATCACACACGGAGGCAGCACTATGCTGGCTTTGTTAAGTTCAGTGTGAAAAAAGCAATGTCGACATAATGGCGAGTCTTCTTTGCTGCAGTATTCCAGGAGCTCTGTCCACAATCCTCCTGTCCACAAAGGCTGGGAAGAGACCCTTTCCTGTGGTTCTTGTGGGGTAAAAGTCTATACTCTGTGCATATATACATAGAAGTGAAGATGCTATGAGGCTTCAGCAGTCTGAGCCACAGCTACAATCCTTTTAGTACACAATCCCAGACATGAGGATCATCTCGTTCCGTGCCCTCTGTAAATAATTCTCTTCACATTTCTGTAACCATTTTATATTTGGTGCAAACCAGGAGAATGGTGCCCACCAGGTAACTCCCAAAAAAAAAAATAGCCTCCCTGATTTGCTCATGGTTTAAGATCAATCTCCCTGTTTGAGAGACAAAAAAATTATTCTTTGTTCTTAAAGTGTGCCTTGAGCCAGAAATTCAGAATTTAGTCTCTATTACTTTTAAATGTATTTCTCATGTGGTCTTGTTAGACATGCCAACTACTGTATGAGAGCTAGTGCAATCATAGCTGGAACTTCAGGGAAAGTAACATGCTGGGAAAGGATGAGTGCAGTCATTTGGACTGAATATTAGGTGGTGTGGCATTGGGAATTAGAAATACATTGCATAGAGTGTGCATAGAACATTTTCAACATGCAGTTCTCAGTGCCACAATATCTGTGACAAACTGAGACATCAGTTACACTCCTTCCTGAGGTAGAAAACACAATGATATCAATCTAATGTCATCCTACCAGCAGGAATACTTGCTGTGGGTTGCTGCTTCACATAATGAAAGGACTTGTTATTCAGACCTGAGGTGAAATCTGGTGACTCACAATACAAATGTCTCCAATATTCATCAAAGTGTTCCTCAAATGTAACAAACACATGCCTCAAAAACTAAAAAGTGGACCATGTGCATATATAGCTTCTTCCTAGCATGACATATATTTAACCTGTGTTTATGGGTGGCACCAACCCATGTTCAGAGACAATGATTTGTGGAAGTGTTCCTGAGTCTGTGTAGTGATTTCCATTACAGAATCACGCCTGTTTCTAATGGATGCATAATGAGAGCCAGAAAATCACATGCATCCAATATAGTTTTTTTTTTTGCCTTGTCCCTTTCACACAGAGATTTCTCCAGTTCCTCAGAATCTTTAGATGATATGAATTGCAGATGACGAGATATTCAAAGTCTTCACAATTTTATGTTAAGGAAGATTTTTCTGAAATTGTTCCACAATTTGTAGATAGATTTTTTTTTTTTGCAGAATCTCTGCTTATCTTTGCTCCTGAGAGACTGTGCCTCTATCAAGTCATGCTCTAGAGGTGACTGTCTGGTACCATTTAGGAGAAGGAGTGTTTTGGGGCAGTCTTTTCTTATCGAGCATCACAAACCTGGAACACAATAGCAATCAATACATTCTTGGTAATCAAAGTTGTACTCACAGTCTATGTACCATCGACCTGCCAGGGACTACAGATGAAAATTAGCCTGTGTGGTTAAATCTGGTACATTTACAGGCTGGACTTTGAGTTTATGTTGATAAATGTGCACTGTCCCATTTTAAATAAATAAAATATCTAAAGTATCATGTTACTAACCCGTTTGTCCACATGTTTGATTTTAGTACCACTTATTTTTCCAGCTTTTTATTGTCCCCGTTCCAACTTTTTCTACACATGTTGCTGCCATCAAATTTAAAATGAGCTAATATTTTTCTTAAAATAGTAAAATATCTCATTTTCAATATTTGATACATTGTCTATGTTCTATTGTGAATAAAATATGGGTTTATGAGATTTGCAAATCATAATCCTAACTCTAACCGTAGCCCTTTTTATTTATATTTTACCCTAACCTTTTATCCTCAGACCTGAACAGAACTTACTTCTCATTTCAAGTGTGTGTGTGTGTGTGTGTGTGTGTGTGTGTGTGTGTGTGTGTGTGTGTGTGTGTGTGTGTGTGTGTGTGTGTGTGTGTGTGTGAGCTTTCTTGTTTTGGATAAGTAAAGCTTATGCTGCTGAATGATGTGCTTTGGGTCTCTGTAGCATTCTGTCAATAAATCCCTTCAGTACAGCACTGGCATATCCACTAGAACAAATCATTCAGTCCAGACTGGAGTTGCATTCAGTGGCAGTGGTGATCAATCTTTCTTTTTTTTTTTTAGACTTGATTTTCTTGGATTACAGAACTTTCTCACGTCCAAGTTTTCAACAATTATATGACGCAATTATTCTTCCTGGATGCTATAAAATGTATAAACTCTGTGCCACACTGATCCTCAACTACAACTTTTTTTTTTTTTTTTTACCATCTTACTGCTACTTTTTATTGTGATTTTAACTATATCATTATATATCTCAAGGCTTATAGTATATCATTATATTCCTCAAGGCTTAGAGTATATTATAATATTCCTCTGGGCTTATAGTATATTATTATATTCCTCAGGGCGTACAGTATATTATTAGATTCCTCCGGGCATGTTGTAATAATGGCTCTGGGTCTGTGAGATTTTATTATTTTGTCAGCACACTGCACTGCTCACTTGATTTATATTTTTCTTTATAGACTTATTCATGTTTTATTGTGTAGATGTTCATTATTTTATGATCAGTGGGGCACTGAGTTCTGACTTTGGTTCTCTTTCATGTATCTACACAGTTGGAATGACAATAAACATACTTAAAACCCTTGTAGTACAACTGCATCAGGGAAACAAGAGAATACATCTCACAACAACAGTGCAATGTCTCATTTGTTATTTTATATGATTCATTTAAACACCATACAAATATACACGTTACTGTAATTGAGTATGGGTTTTTTTGTGTAGCTACTTGTACTTTTTTTTTTAAATCAGTAATTTTAAAAAAAGATGAACTTGCACTGTGTCTGTGTGTCAGTAACTGTCCATGTGATTGGATCTGG
>JANJYP010041823.1:0-35050 GCA_024605115.1 Rastrelliger brachysoma | reverse complement strand
ACACACACACACACACACACACTCACTCACACACTCACACTTCCATACATCGTATATACCTCTCTCCCATGTGACGGAGAGAGAGAGAAATGTAATTTCGCTAGAAGGCCTGACAATTAGTGGCTGTTGGAAGAACGCATGACACATCCCAGTTGAGGAAAGAGAACAAGAGTGACACAGGGAGGCAGACCGTCGGGGAGAGAGTAGAAAAAGGAGTGGGTGGGGGTATTTAAATGCTTAATCGCTACCAATGCTCGAGAATCAGTAAAAATATGTTAACTATTATGTTACACTCTACCATTAGGGTTTTCATTTCGTTGTGCCCGTCTTAACTTGTCGTTGTCAACATAAAATTAAAGTCTCAATTAGCGAAACGTCACACATGGACAAATTGGCAAAGCAACTGGATGAAAAATGGCTCTTCACCTTCTCCTTTATCTAGCCATTTTGTCGCGGTGTTAGGTTTATTTTTTATAATAGCCTAAATAATACTTTATGGCACACAGAACTACTGTGACATCCAACCATGTGCCACGCATTTCTCTGATGGTGTTTTAATATACCAGCGTGCGTCAATGACTAATCTGCAACACGAATGAGCAATCATGTATGACGAAATTTCCAGTGAGGGACATAATTAGATGATGTGTGAATGTAAATCAAGTCCGGGTGGCACGTGTGTATGTGTGAGTGCGCCGTGCGTGTTTGACCGAAAAAAGATGAAAGTGCGTTCCTCCTGTCCCTCAGGCATGCCCGTAAACCCATGAATCGCGCACGAAAACATCAGCGCGTGTGCGCGACACACGCACGAACCCTGACGAAAATTTTAAGCAATGCCTCTTTACTAGTGTGTCTGTGATGCTCAAGGTTTATTGACCTATTACGTCACTGTAACGTTTCCACTGGAGTGTAGTTTTTGCAGGAATCATAGTGATCTGGCACACACGCACACATTTGCTTCCCTCTCACTCAAAGCATCCCGCGCAAGGCTGTGTGCTTTAGGTTNAGAGAGAGAGAGAGAGAGAGAGAGAGAGAGAGAGAGAGAGAGAGAGAGAGAGAGAGAGAGAGATTCTGTACAGGGGAGGGACAGACATTCTCCAGCCGGGGAGCAGAGACTCAGTCTGGGCAGCCAGGAGCAGCAGCAGCGCTGTCTGCATCCCGCTTTGGACTAGACACCCCGCGCTGTGACACCGTCTACGAGCAGGGGTGTGTGAGAATTGTGTGTGTGTGTTTGAGAGAGAGTGTGTGTGTGTGTGTATGTGTGTGCGTTTGTGTGTCAACCTGGAGCAAATAAAAGCCAGCAGCTTGCACCAGCATCTTCGGTCCCCCATAACACGAGCAGTCGAGGAACCAGAGGGGGGTACAGAGGGTGGCATGGAGAGGAGGTGTGTGTATGTTTCTGCGCGAAGGCAGGGCTGTGGGATATGGTGTCTGACGGACGCGGAGCGATGCTGTGAGCTCTCGTATTAGCAGGCAGCTGCGCACCGAGCCGCTCTGTCCCCTCCCTCCCCTCCACAGCATCGCTGCCCTGCTCGCACCGACCATTCGCTGAAATCGGGGAATCGGCTCCAAACGGCTCGCTGTCTCACTACCACGGCCGTCCTGCACAGGGATTTGACACAAGCAGGTATGTGCAGTGGCGTGGACCATTTGGGCTCTGGATGCATGTTTGCATGGCGTGGAGATCTTGACTGATAGACTTAATCTTTTTCTTCTTGTTGCTTCCCTCCCCTCCCTCTGTGGCCCTGTCAGTGGATTAATGAAACGTTATTTGAGAATGATGCGGTGATGGCATCATCTGTCGATATAGCTGGGGTGAAATAACACACAAGTGTTAATGGCATTTAGTGGCTTTTCTTTTTATTTAAAATACAGATTTAATACAAACACTGTCGATTTCACAGTGTCCCATTGCTCTCATTCTCACCTTTCCCCATGTTGTTATGCATAACGGCATAACATGGGCTCATGTAAGCAATGCCGTTGCTTCACGCTGAGCAAATGCGATGAGACCATTTCTCGTCATGCCGGCCAAAGAAATGGTAACTATTTGATTTATGAGGGCAGACAATCTGTTTTGATGTTGGCTGATTTCCTACGGCTGCAGGCAGATATATCACTATTGGGAAATACACAGGTTAGTAGAAGGGAGGCAGAATGTAGCTGGGGATGGGCGTGAGGGCAATATGTTCTGAGGATGCACACACCCTCAAGCGCTCAGCCCCCAATGGTAGTGCTCCGTTCACTGAAAACAGCAAATGCATGCTTAGGAGCTATCATGCACGGAGGCATGCATGGTGCACATGTGTGCTCATGCAGGGCTGCACACACAAACGCACAGCCATGCACACACCCACACGCACTAATCCACACTCGACCATAATCCATAATCATGTGTTCTGGGGATATGACGCAACACATGAACATCTCATCTATATGCATCAATTTCTAAAGGTTTTCACGTTTGCATCTCATCCAGAATATGAGATTAAACAGCACATAACATAAGTAGTACAACTGGTTGCTGTTACTGGCGTTTCCATCAAGAGAAAAGAGTAGATTGTACTATTGTGAGAAATAGGTTAGCATGCCTCCAACTGACACTCATTCTCATTAAAGGAGAGTGGCAGAGATTGTATGGTTGCGAGAAATGGAGTGTTTCAGAGTGCTATGCTAATCAGATGCATTAGGAGAAACGGGGGAAATAGGTCTCTGACCATCAATGCAGGGCCTGGGGTAGCAGTGCTTTAGAGCAGAGGGAGTGGGTGTGGCTGAGGTGCTCCCCTCTCTGTGGAGTTTTTTCTTTTCAGTCTGACTCACAAATGGGAGGGTCGCTATACCCCAGCACCACAGGAATTCCCAGAATGTCTTTTGTCAGAGTAGCAGGCAGCTCATTTTTTGGATGTGCCTATTTGACCATACGATGATTAAGGAACAAGTTATTTTGCAACATTCTACATGTGATTGATGAATGAGTGAAATACATAGTCACACAGTGCCTTGCTCAAAGGCGCAGAAACCTTGCGTTGCAAAGGTTGGAAGGACCAGTCCCATCAGCTTGTTAAGACATAAATGAACAAATACACATCAATCCTATTCATATGCATCTCACAGGAACATATGCATACTTTGACATGTCATAATTTGTAGCTAAAACTTAATTATATCATGGACTACATGTAGTAAATTAAATAATAGACATCTACTGTAAGGACTGTATGCAGCAGACAAGCCCACCTTTTATGCTACTGATTATGTTACCTGTCATATTTCTTATGAGCCATCTTATATAAAAGCCAATAGTCCATTTATCTCTGAGTACATACTACCGAAGGAGTTCCATTATCCTGCATCTGTTTATATTATGCTACAAACTGCAGTGAGGATGTGCAATAGAGAAGATACTGTAGATGTAGATAACTCAGAGTAATCTCATTTTACATGTGGTAGTCATGATGGCACTGAATAAATTGTATCATTTAATTTGTGGAACATTAGCTGCTGATTCTGCTCACATAGCCATGTCTTTCTGGTCAAACTGATAAAATGCAGATGAGTGGGAAAAGGTGATCTAGTTATCTGTCATCCTTTTCTCCTAATTCTTGCATCATTATGCTCTAATGGGACGATACAGGAGATACCTCGTGGGCATTATCAAGTAATTTCCGTATCAAGCGCAGCTCTGGAAGAGGCTGAATGCTTCATTTGTCAAACCTTAACATGTATATGTCAGGATGTTGGCTATATCAGAAGAACAGCAGTTCCCTAATTGGTAATCAACAGTGATTAGACAGTAGTACCCTTTTACTGTGATTTGTCCAGACAGTGCAGTGTGTCAGACAACAACTTTCATATGTTACAGTAAACAGTGACAAAACCTAGAATCTTTCAGCCATAATTGTTTCTTTAGTATAATATGGTACATCATAATAATAACCAGCATGGCATTGTTAGGTGTATTTTATAAACAGCATTGTATAATAATGATCCATGATGGTTGACTCTTTCAAAACAACAACAACAAAAAACAAACAACCAAATATTAATGTGTTGGTTATACAGATTTCCTCAAATGAACAATTGTTTCAAATTCAATTTTATGTACTGATAAGAGTTAGTAAGTTAAATGTTATGCACATCTTATTTCCAATTATTAGTTTTCTCTTAGCAATGAACAGAATCTTGAACAGAAAATAAAGGTGGATTTAACATAGCTTCCCATTCACATTTTCATTGAAGAAGGCATTTTTGTCTCCTCTCCCACCCAGAACAGGAAGCTGTCTCCAACACATTGCAAAACAAATACTTATTAATCTCAAGATTTGAGAATACAAATATTTTAGTTCAGCATTTCCAAGAAATAATTAATCTTATACACTTGAGGGCTGGAATTGCTGAATTGAGACATATACACATTGTATTTTCAACCCAATTAATTCACAGTCTCCAACCAGTGTGTTAGATTAGTCCTGAAGATTATTAGAATTTGGGCAATATGCAAAGACCACTACTAAGATCTCAGTTCCATGACATTGATGGATATAGTAGACTCTGATGCCAAAAAATGCTCTTAATGCATTACTTGTCCTCTTTGGCGTGGAACTTTTGGCAGTTTCTATTATCATATGACATATTTTTCAACCAGCTGATTCATTTTCATTGCTGTCACCCAATTTAGTAAATTATTCCCTCCAAATCTCCGTATTCATTTTAATTCACTGCATTCAACTCACTTTTTCAATGACCATATTTCATGTTTCTCATTATATTGTATTCAAGTGAGTAGATAAAACATATATTTATTGATTATGCTTGTTTTTGGTATTGCTTTCTGCATGCTACAGTCTTAAGAAATTACTGAATGGGAAGAGAACTCTAATGTCAGATTGACTGATTATAAGTAAAATCTTGTTTTCCAATTATAATTAAATGGGGCATCTCACAATTGTATACTATTCATTTTCCTTTGTTATTTTAATAACTCATCCTGATGAAATAGTAGTTGCAACACTTATCAACATGCAAAGCACCAAGCCTGATGAACTGTTGCATTTCATCTCAAACCTTTGATGGGTACTGACATGCACCTAATCCTGTTAAACACCTTTCCTTAAATAAAATGTTTTTTCCTTGTCTTCCTTTGGGAAAAAGCTTCCATCACATCATTCAAATCCTCAATCCTCTAGCAACATCTATTTTAACTGCCATTAGTGACAAGAAGCTTAGACTCTGGGTCCTTTCATTTCATCATTCACTCTCAAAGCCCTGGCAAATCCACAGTCCATTCACTGAGATTCTTTTCACTTTCGTCCACTTCTGTCAGGACTGTGTGAGTATGTACAAACTGTATTTGATTGACAGATTGTAGTGGTGGTCAGACCAAGACAATTTACACAGTTATCATTGTTATTAGTATGTTGTGTTTTATAATATCACTTAATTTACAGCATAGTGCCTCTTAGTTTCAACCTGAGGATAATCTTATCAGCCAAAGTAATTGAATGTGTACAGGGCCTTTAATATATTGCTGTGTGGAAAGCAATAGATCTCTCCTCTCTTATAGATTAAACCTCCTATATAGTTTGTTACAATAGGAGTCCTGCAACCAGCCTTGATTTTCAACAGTGTTCTTAGACATATCCATATTTTGAGGCATCTTAAGCTTAGGTGGCCAATGGGCATCAACCCAATCAATATATTCAATATATGTGCTTGCAACCCTTCTCTTTAGGACATCCAGTAGTATCTGCAAAACAAAGCAGCAGTTGTAAACAGCTGTAAGCAGTGTAAACACAAATCTGTACTTTCTACCCCTTACATTTTCAAAACAGGCTAGTTACTTTTAACCTGCAGTACTGGTAACATTATAAAAAGAAGACGTGATGTAGAAACAAGCTACAGAAGTTGTTCTGGGTAAGAAGCCAACTGCTCATATATACCACAACAAGAAGGAAAGTCCAACAATGTGCAGGCAGTGCAGGTATATGACAGCAGTGATAAGACTGACATGAATGCATACTGTGCACTGTGTACATTTTACAGAGGTTGATTATAACGGCAACCTGTGACAGTGAGTGAGTCAGAAGAAAGAAGCCCATAGAGCCCACACAGCTATAGCGGACATAGTCTAGTGTATGGGAAGTTTCATGGGGAACTATTGTCTAACTATGTCATAACATTTTGTAATGACATATTTTGATGCAGCTTTTTCCACATTGACACATGACAATACTGGAACAGTTGTTAAAGAATTCTGAATTAATTTGTAATTTACATTTGAGAAATCATTAACTTTGGTTAAAGTACTTTATTTCTATAGCTATAGTTAGTAAGCTAGTGCTCACCCAATGACGTACTAAAGCACAAGACCTTTACATTAAAAAGTGTTCCCACCCCAAGCCTGCCTGTATCCCCTGTAGTTAACAAATAGTCAAGCTACTGGATTCATTCCATCATACCGTGCTGGCAGGAAATCATCTATGCTGCCAACTTAGCCTCAAGCCTTATTTGTTAATGCCTGGTCTTTCTTCGGAGTAGGGCAATAAAAGCTAACTGTGATGCTGTGTTTCACAGCTCATTTGAAGTGAGCATGTCTCTGTGGTCATGAGACTGTAGACACATCAAGTGCTAAGCCCCAGAACTAATGTGGAGCAGCTGTCAGATCCTCTGGACAACAAACATCCCTCTTTCGACTCAGTTGGCCAGTTTCACTCTATAGAAAACACACACCTCTCACAGTCACTTGAAAATGTTCAAGGTTTAACACTATGCGGCATGGCTCAATAAGTCTCTGGCCTATTTTCCATGAGCCCATGATGACCACTGTATCCTCTTTGTAAAATATATAGTCTGCTCCACATATGTATTGTGACACCTGGTTAAGGTGCTCTAATTACAGCTAATTGGGACATTAAATATATGTAACATAGGCCGCTAATTTCACAATCTTAATCAGTGAAGACATAAGCATCATGCTCATCATTAAAATCAATATATTCAGCATAGATGTCAAACACATTTTTGTTGAAATGAGAGGGAAAACAATTTAGTTAAGTCTCCATATTAGACCAAATATTATAGCTTCAGTATTTTTCATAGATATAGATCTATGAAGTAGATATTTAGTGATTTGATTATATAATAACATAATTAACATGGTGGTGAAGTATGATCATGCTTTAGTTTGGTACTGTTATTGTCAGACCTCCTGTCTGAAAGCACCGAACAATTAGAATAACAGGCTATGTCCTGCTGTAGAAACTTGATACATGCTGTAAGACCGTGGTCTATTGACCTTGACTGACACATATAAGCAAACATTTACTAATTGCGTGTTCACTGCAAAATATTGCATGTTTAATTAACATGCATTTTGTGGGAGATCTAATAAGAATAAGTAGTATTTAAATGAGGGTTCTGCGTGTCTTAATGGAGGGTTTGGATGTGCAGTATCATTTATGGGGAAGAGGTTAACAAATATATTGAGTTATAGCAAAAAAATATATAACTAGAAAAAAACGCTACATGGAACAAATCAGTACTGTTAGTAAAACCAAAAATATTCCCCTCCAAAATATTAAGTGGGAAAAGTCTGTTCTCTGCATATTCTGTGATTGTGCCTCTGTCTTCTCATCACCACAGTAACAGAAGTCATATGTGTGCAGTGCATAGCCAATTAATACCTGCCCTTTCAAAGGTATTATTTATAGATGTGGTTAGTGTCAGCAAAATTACCTTCATGTTTGGTAAATCACAAAGTGTGCGCTAAATAACATATTTGCATTTTCTCCTCCCTTTATTTTGCACACTGAGGTTAAAATGCCTCATATTGCATATCCAGTATGGCAAACATACTAAATGAACAGCATGTATTATCTTGCACATTTGAAGCTTTAATGTGCTGTGTTAGTAGATAAGCTTGCACATTTTTGTGGATGATGTTTGTGCATGTTTTTACACACGCAAACCTTTTTATTTATTGAAAATTTAACAAGATTGACCCCTTGAGATGTAACATCTTGTTTTAGAGGGGTTCCTCAAACACAACACACAANCACACACACACACACACATAACCTTTAGTAAAGCAGGCCTGCACATTCTGTTAAAATGAATTGGGTTGGTTGAATGAATTGTGTTTGTAGACTGCTCAATGTAAGCTTGTATAAATTACTTGTGATTACATGTCTTGTTCATTGTGAAAGGAAACTTTCTGTCTTGCTTCCTGCTTACTGTGGTTTGTATTTAGGAATGATTAAGGAATTTGCATTCAAATTATAAATAATTATTCTTCTTTTGTGTTTTTCAGGGAGATGTTCCTTTTCTGGAGGAGGGTTGTTGGATTTAAAAATATTAGTGAGCCTCTACGCAGACTGCAGTTTTAGTTATTGTGAGCTGAGCTCCGACTGTCAAGCTCAGGTTCATAGTGCTTGGCTGACCAGTGCAGTATTCCCAACCAAATCTTTCACTAGATGACAATAAACAGGCTGCAAGATTGCCATCCATGGTTTCTGATTTAATCAAGACTATATCATCCTACATTGAAAAGATTTGCAAAGGAATGTTTACAAAGAAATTGGCAAACCCAATAAAGAAGAAAGAGAGAAGCGAAAATAAAGAGCCTAAATTGACCACCGATTTGCAAGCACACAATCTAACTATTTCTACCACACTGAAGACTACAGTTAAAAAGATTTCCAAATGCTCTTCGGCACGTAACATTTCACTTGAAGAAGACGACGGAAAGAACGACTGTTCATCTCTCTCACCCACTTTCAGTTATCGTGTGGCTATAGCAAATGGACTCCCAAAAAACTCTCTTTTTTTGAATAATAATGAAAGTATCTTTCCTGAGGTTCTTTCAATTGATAGTAGCTACTCTGACTCCTTGAGTGAGACAAAACCTGTCCGGAGACTGGATGAGCATAAATCTCACACTATGCCAGTAAGACGAAACAGGAAGAGCCTCATCAGTTTGGCTCCCTCTGATGGCAGTTCTGAAGGAGAACGAGTGGAACGCTCTAGTCTGCACACACTTCGACTGGGTGCTCTACGCAAGTTAAGAAAATGGAAGAAGAGTCAGGAATGTGTGTCCTCTGACTCTGAGGTGAGCAACTGGAGGAAAACACTGGGAATTCGGAGCAAGTCCTTGGATCGTGCTGGGCGGCAGCAAAAGAGCTCAACCCTGGAGCCTGGCTCCTCCTCCACAGGTTGCATCAGTCAGACACAGGATGTTATGGAGATGATCTTCAAGGAGCTTCAGGGCATCAGTCAGATTGAGACAGAACTGTCTGAGCTGCGGGGCCATGTAAATGCTCTAAAGAGCTCCATTGATGAGATCTCCAGTAGTGTGGAAGTAGTTCAGAGTGAGATTGAGCAGCTTCGCTCTGGATTTGTCCAGTCTAGAAGAGAAACACGTGATATCCATGACTACATAAAACAAATTAGCCATCAGGCAAATAATTCAACCTTGCGGTTCATCAATGTTCCTGAGGAAAGGTCAGAGAAAACAGAAAGTCTTATATATAAAATACTAAAGGACAAAATGGGTTTCATTGATGCTCAGAAAAACATTAAAATTGAGCTTGCTCATAGGTTAGGACAACAAAGAGAATGTTCCAATGCAAAACCTCGCCCGATTATTGTTATTTTTGCAACAACACAAGATAGGGATATAGTCTTGAAGAAATGTTATAAACTTAAGGGAACTGGTATTACAGTTTCTACTGATAGCTTAACACATGATGGAAAGGACAGAAAAGACAAAACACTGTCTTCTTCACAAACCTATGAAAGCATGGATATAAAGGTCTCAGGAAAGGATAAAGTAGTGGAGAGTGATGACTGGGACTCAATGGACAGTGATAAAGAACTGGATGAATTAAGCAGAAATAAATATGCAATGGTGATTTCAAAGCCTGTTCACAAGAGCAAATCAGAAAAGAGGCGATCCCATGACCATAGCCGGTCAGGAGAAGAGGCAGGCTACTCAGGCACAGTTCACTATGCTGATGACTCTTACTATGACCCAGATAAGCATGCAAAGGCTTACTACTCTGATTTGACCCCTGGTTGGCTTTCCCAGAGTGACTATTCCACCCCCAAACTTAGCCGCTCTGAGTCTGACTGCTCAAAACTTTGCCAGTCATATTCAGAAGACTTCTCAGAGAGTCAATACTTTACACGGGCTAATGGCTGCTCCCTACTATCCTCCTCAGATCAGGAACTGTGGCAGAGAAAACAAGAGGACATGGCCTCCTCCTGGTATGCTAGTCCTGGTCACCCACTTGGCCATGAGAATCAACCCTATGAACACAATGAGGTTGAGACGACAGAAACAATTGACAGTGGGGTGAGTAATGGACTTGTCTGCATATCTGGGGACAGAAGCCACTACAGTGGCTCCCAGCTCTCTTTGCAAGGTGACTTATCACCCTGGAAAGACTGGCATCATCTGGAGCAAGGTGCTGACTCTGGGTTGGAAGTTTCCATAGAGGTTAGCAGTCCTTTTGACCCATCAACCATTCCTGGTTTTCCAGAGAACATCACTAAATGCCAAGAGGTTGATTTACAATTTGAAGGGGATGAAGAGTTCATGATGCTTGATAGAGAGCCTTCCCTACCACCTATAACCACACATATCATTCCTCCCATCATAGAACGAGAACCTGCCAACAAGACATCTGTCCGGCAGCCTAAAGAGGTATCTAAAGTAATCACAAAAGAAAGTGTGAAATCCTCTAAAGATGCCACTAAAGCTACTGCTAAAGTGACACATAAACAAACTAAATTGCCACCAAAAGAGGAAACTACCAAAATAATGGCAAAGGAAAGTCCTAAGGTGTCGGCGAAGGTTTCACCTAAAGTGGCCTCTAAAGCAGCTCCTAAAGAGTCACCTAAAGAAATTCAGAAATCAGCAGCTAAAGAATCCCCTCAAGCCCTCCCTAAAGACAGTCCAAAACTAATACCTAAAGAAGTCACAAAACCCATTATTAAAGAAGTCTCTAAAGTCACATCTAAGGGAACTCCTAGTGAGGCTGTTAAAGTAACTCCTAAAGCAACTCCAAAAGATAACCAGATAATGACTCCTAAAGAAAGTCCTAAAGAGTCACCAAAAGAGAGCCCTAAATTAACCCCAATTGAGAGCCCCGTCTCAACTCCTAAAGAATCCCCAAAAGAATCTCCTAAAGAGTCCCCTAAAGTTCACACTAAAGAACCCCCACAAGTTGCATCTAAAGAAGGTCTGAAAGTCGCTGCTAAGGAGGTTACCAAGGAACCTGTAAAACTACCCCCAAAAGAGGTTCCAAAAGAGATGCCTAAAGTAGCACCTAAAGAGACTAATAAAGTAACAACTAAAGATGTTTCTAAGACTCAGCCTAAAGAGGCTCAAAAGGCAGCCCCTAAAGAGAGTCCTAAAGTGTCCCCCAAAGAGACACCTAAAGCAACTCCAACAGAGGCCTCTAAAGTGGCCCCTAAAGATGCCCTGAAGGAAGGCTCCAAAACACTTCCTAAAGAAAAATTCCCAGAGTTGGATGTCAATCACAGTTTTCACCAGGCACAGACTAAGTCTTCAACTATGTACCGTAGTCAAAGTGAGATTCGAACAGAGAAAGTTGAGGATGTGCCAAAGTCTTGGAGCAGCAGGCTCAGCATAGATCTCAGTGAGAAGTCCTTTGGTTTTGGCTTTGGTTCTACATTGCAAAGGGCTAAGTCAGCTTTGGAGGTTGTTTGGAAGTCTGGTTCTCAGAATACCCCGGCTCCTCCTGAGGAGCCCACCAACTCTTCTTCCTCATTCATGGGACGTTTCCGCACCCTGTCAACCTCAACTGCAAATAACTCCAGCTCTACCATAGACTCAGATGTCTACACAGAACCTGTCTTCTACAAGGCAGAGGAGGAGAAAACAGGTGCAGAAGCAGATGCTGGGGAACAATCAGTTGACAATGAGACTCACTATGTTGAAGTGATGGAGCAGGTACTGGCTAATTTGGAGAACAAGACAAATGCTAATGATACAGAGGAGACAGAGGAGCCTGTGCAGGAGGAGGCTACTCAGGACTATGATATTTCTGATGATATTGATGCTTCTCAAGACAATGATGTCTCTCAGGATTTTGAGGCCTCTCAAGATTTTGATGTTACAGAAGACTATGAGGCAAGTAAAGAGGCATGTGTTTTGGAGTATGATTGCAGTTTGGATGAACAGTATGATGAAGAGTACAGTGAGGATTATGAAACCCATTTGGCTGAGGACACTGCTGAATATGATGCAATGGTGGAGTATGTGGATGTAGAAGAACCAGATGAGACTGAAGACAATGATGTGACAGAGGAGATGGAGGAGGGCGATGAGGAGTTGGAGGAGGTAGAGGAGATAATAGAGGAGTCTGCTGAGGTGTCTGAAAAGGAGGGGCAACAGCAGGAGGATGAAAACAAAAATGTTCCTGAGGAGAAGCCCACAGAAGCCCCCCCCAAGAAGCGTGTGCGACCCACATTCAAGGAGGCAGCACTCAGGGCCTACAGGAAACAGATGGCTGAGCTGGAGCAGCAGATCCTGGCAGGAGGTATGACTCTTCACTCCTTAATATTTGTCACAGTGTCACTTTACATTGGCAATGCATTTGAGGTCATAACAATGTGTTTTTCTAGCAAATGTATAAATTTACATTAACTAGCAAAAACTAAGCACCTGGTTTGGAGTATTACATGAAATTGGCTATAAATTGCAAATTCTTAACAGCTAAAAAAAAGTTCACATCTGAGTTGCTGTCGTTTGAGAGGCTGACAAACAGAAATAAACAATGAGTTTTGTGTTAGATGCTGGAGTATCCTTAATTACAGTATCGAGGAAATGTGTGAAATGATTGCAGCTATCCTATCACGCATTATAAGTAGTTTCATCAAAACATGAAAAAGCTAGCAATTAGTTACTGCAAAAAAAATTGTGTGATAAAATGCCTAAAGAATTATTTATATACCATAATTAATTAATATTAATTGAAATGAAAAATGGTAATCTAGAGTGTATACACAATATTTAGTTGATGCTTTAAAACCTATAAAACCTCTGACAAGCCTCAACATCCAACATCAGGTCCTCTGTATTGTTAGTGGAAGCATAATTCACAGAGAGTAGCATTCATTTATGTAGTAGAGACAAGCCCTAAGACTTGAGGCTTGTAGGTTTATTACTTTTGGATTTGTAGGAACCCCAGACTTAGATCAGCTTATGGATGTCTCTTTGAATTGGTGATTAGTGACTTTGAGTTGAAAGATGGGATTCTTTCTGAAGGCGGCGGGCAAGTCAGTGTGGGCACTGACTTTGTGTTGGTATTCCCATGGAGCAGTACTAGATTATAATGTAGTGGACAGAGGTTCAAGGGATGAGATGTTAAACATGTTTCCTGGGGGATTTATCATGTATCATAAAGATGTAATAGTGTTCAAAACTCCTCCGAACATACTTAGAATTCTTCACAACTAATAGAATGCCTGTTAAAAATGTGTGCGTTCAAAACAAGCAGATATGTTGGCCTTTGGCTTTGTTACTTTAAGACAAAGAAAATGAATATTGCTGATGTAAAGTATGGATGAGTATATACACCAAACATGAGAAAGACACTAACATTCTGTAAAACATGGATTTTAAGTTTTAAGCTCATATGAGACAGGTTTTTAACTGTCTGTGGGAAGTAACATCAGATTTTGTCCATTCTTGATTAAAAGCTGTCTACTTTTCTTTTTTTATATGCCATATGAAAAAAAACTGGAAAGTTCTGAAAAGTCAACGAAAACATTGCAGACCACTGATTGGATAGTCATTTGTCTCATTCACAGGCTGTTTCAGAGAAAGCTTTCTACTGCTTGCTTTCCACGCTTTGCCACACTGTCTCTCTCACTCACTCACTCATGTATAGCTCTTCTCAGTTGCTGTGCTTGTAACACAGCATTCAAACGAGAAAAAAACAACAACATAGAATTCTCCCTCTTGTTGTTTGTATTTATTGCTGCATTTGTTGGATGTATGAAAAGGAGGACCATGAAACAATCAGAAAATAAAAGTATTTCTGTCATTCACAGGCTTTCTCTCTCAGAGAAAGCTTTCACCTGCTGTCTCTCCTCACTAGTACTGTCTCTCTGTAGCTCGCTCGTACTCTTAGCTCACTCATTTCTCTCTCTCTCTCTGTCTCTCTCTCTTTTTTAACAACAAAGACTAACTTTTAACATTACTGAACGAAGAGAGGTGTTGTTGTCTCTCTCACTGCAGGGTTTTATTGCACAGATCTCAACCTGTGCTCATGACATGCAGTCGCAGAGACTGGGAGCCCTGCCCTGCTGCTGCATGGCAGAGCACCTCACTGACCTCATGTTTATTCAGAATTATTAATATAGAATGCATTGGGTGTCTGAATTGCACTTGATGTAATGTTGCATTTCCTTAGGCCCTCGGTAATACACATGTGAATCATAAAATCGTTCCAATGAACGTTTGTCACGACACACGAAGGACATACAGATCAATATACATTCCTTCCTTTTGTCAGAGAGAGACCAGAGAATAAAGTAAAATAATATTTATTATACAGATGATATTAATTATTAGATATTGTCAGAATTTTTTTTATCAGTCCTGAGCAAAAGCAAGATGCACTCCAGACACTGGTTGTGTTGGCTGACAATGATTAGTCTTGGCCCAAATCACAAAAAAGTCATATTGAGGCACCTTTTGCTTGGAGCAGAACTAGACTGTATTCATTGATTAATTTAGAAAGTGACCCAACATTTCCCCATGAGCAAGCAATTGGCAACAGTGGCAAGGAAATACTCCACTTTACAGGGAGAAACTTCAGGCAGAACCGGGCTCTAGGTGGGCAGCCATCTGCCTTGACTGGTTGGGGTTGAGGGGAGCGAGAGAGGAATGGAGAGAAGGAGAAGGGAGAAAGAAAGAGGAGATGGAGAGAGTTAGAGAGGGGAGAGAGCGCAGACACAAACAATGTCAATCTGATTCTGTTGAGACTGATCGGGCTGATGAGGTTGAAGTGATGCGTTGATTAATTTGAGGAATGAGTGGCGAAGGAGAGGTGGTGGGTGCATCAAGAAAGCATCTGAGCAGAGAAGGGGACAACATTTAAAAACACAGCTGCTATATGATATGCTGACAAAAAAAGATGAGTGATTGCTTTTGGTTAGATTTGACCAGGTGATGTGAATTGCTGAAGAGTCAATTGATTCTCCAGAAATAATAGCAAGGAAATGATGGGCTTTGACAGAAGCCAGAATGAGAAATAAACCAGAGACGTGGGCATACAAAAAAATGTTCTTCCTGTCTGAACTTTTGCTGAGCTTCATTTAGTTGAATAAAAATGACTTTTTATGAAAAAAAAATGTCTTTCATTGAGTGCCATTGGGCAGATAGGCAGTCTGTATCAAAGTCCATACTGACTTACCAGTCTGTATGTTCCTCATGTTTGTATGTTTATATTTCAAGTTTAAAATATTTTATTCTGTACATGCAGCAGAACATTGTGCCAGTGCTGTTTCTTCTCTTTTTGAATCATCATTTTTTTTCTCACTACAGTAGTTACCTTAAATAAAAATGCAGTGTAACTGATTAGTCTTACTTAAAAAGGATGTGATTTAAAATTTAACTTGGTCTATAAATTGTTTGGATTAATTAGTTGAAGGAAAATTTGTCTTTTCATTGGAATGACAAGAGACCAGAGAATTTCCAGTCTTATTTAAAATGAAAAAAAGTTTTTTGACCTACATTATGTTGCTGCAACTGTACTCATTGTGAGGTATGTACTTTACTTCAGGGAATACAGGCAACACGGAGGACTGTGAGTCTGTGTGACAGATGGAAGAACAAACCTTTTCAGTGGACACATTCACCAAGCATCCAGCAGGCTGGATTACTGAAGCTCTGACTCTGAAACAGTATTCTTTCTCATTTATTTGGCTGTATGCGGCCTTACCTCCCAACCTTGTATACCAACTAACTGAAGCTCTCAAAGTACGAGAGTACACTATGCATTATCGTCTAAATCATTACCATAATATACCATAGATGACCAATTCCAATCAATTCTATTTAAATGTGACACCACAGTTTTATCAGATATAATGATTCCTGAGTGTCCCTTCAGGATTAATATAGGGAAAGGATGCATCAATAATTCTTGTAAGGCCAAACTGATAATAGATTTTTGAGGCTTAAGCCATTATTGAAATGGGAGGTCTTAAAATCTGGCAAATGATATTGTCCTCCCAAAAAATCCATTAACTCATTAAAAAGTCATCAGTCATTTCAGCAAATCCTCAAAAGCAACATCTCTTTACATTTAAGTGAGGAGGAAAGGAGGAAGCAATGTTGTGTTTTTAATGAGGCATTAAGACTACAGAGTGACGAGGTCAGGTTGATGGTGGAAATAATTACACCTCTGACTAAAGCATTGGAGACTGACATTCATTTCCCATTTCACACTGGTTCCTTTAAACCATGACTATGACCATTTCCTAACCTTAACCAAGTGGTTATCACTGTAATGATGAAAACCTTAACAAATCTTTACCTGAAAATATATTCCTTTCCTAAACCTCTCGAATTTGTTTTTGGACCTAAACTTCATTGTCACTGATGATTTTCCAAAATAAATTACATTTAATAACAGTTTGGCACTGATAAATCATTAGATAAGAAACTGCTAATATGTGTCATTTTTTTTTAAGCACTTTATTTGCACTTTTTGCAAGGTTATACACATTGAACCATGAACAATAATAACAACAACTCAATCCCCCCCTACCCACCCCAGTCAAGGTCTATAAAAAAAAATAAAAAAGTGTCATTCTAAAGGGAAAGAACAAGCAGTGCACTTTGGAGAACATGTTGGGTACATTATGTGGTCCTACATCTTTTAACATAACAAAATAACAACAACACTTATGAAATTGTGACCAATATGTTCTGGGTGGGACATTCTATTGTTAAGAAAGAACTACAAATGTAAATGTGCAAGCAGTTGTCCTCACTAATGACTTTTTTAAAATCTGTTTTTAGGATTGAATTACTGGCCTTTTGGTTATGATGTCTCTATATTTTTCAGTGGGGGTGAAAGTGCAGCCCACACCTCTAACCAATCAAAGTAGATTGTCATTAATGATGCAGATTTTATGTAAATAGCCCACTGAAAGACAGAGTGGAATCTGTAATGTAAGAAAAGTCAGATTTATAAAATTTTATAAAACTTTTGATGAATTAAAATGTCATGTTTAAAACAGACTCTTTATAAAAATGAATCTAGAAAGCCAGATTTTTAAAGATACTCTGCTTGTTTTAATGGTTGCCACTGTCTACCTCAGATTTTCTGCAACCTCTTTCACTTCCTTTAAAAGAATTGATGAAAACACTGGAACATTTGATCAAAATTCATTATCAATATTGATGGAGAAATAGCCATAGATGGAAGAATACATATGGCTTCACTATACTACCCCCTCATTAGCTCTATGCCTTCATTTCTTGTAGCTGATGTGTGTTCATCATGCACGTGCTCTGAAGCGTGCTGGCTGGTCTGTGTAGGAGCTGTGAAGGGAGTCTCAGCAGTACTGCCACTCTTGCCAGGCCTGTCTTCAACTGGCTACAGCAGCGTCTGTATTCAGATGCTAATTCACACTCCCAAGGGCATTCTGTAACCAGGTCAACCTTGCTTGGAATATTTATAGAGGTCTGCTGCTAGTGAAATTTGCTGCTTGCTCCTAAGAGAGCAAAGGAGGTAGACCCTCTTTATGCTTAGTGCACCATTTCTCAAGAAAGTGTGGATATGTAAAATGCAGATACAGGGTAGGAAGAATCTCTCTTGTAGTTTTATGGAAGCCAATAGACAACTATTAATATGACAACTTGCATTTTGAAATGAAAATGTAATTTGTAAGAGCTTTTTAATTTGCCATATTTGTTATTTAAGCATGAATTTTAATGGAAATGCAGTAATGTAAGCAGTGTAATTTTATGTAAGCCAGTCAATATTAAAATCCAAATGCAGTTTTCTAATGATTTGATACCATCAGTTTTCAGAATAAATCAAATAAATAAATTGTTAACTTTTGACCTAAATACTTGTGCAGTGGAGTGCAACTTTGAAAATTGAATATTAAACAGATTTTCATTTTAACATTTGTCATAGATCACCAATAAGAGTATATGAAAATGAAAATACATATTGGATTATTGCATTTTCATTTTCACTTCCTTGTGATTTTTCCCACTATGCATTCCATAGTTTTAGGTGATATCATCCAAAGCATAGCACTGTCTGATTCAATATTTATATTTTCATCTGGCTGCTATAAACTGAGAAAGCCTTTTTTCCTACAGTTAATGCTCACAACTTGGAGGAGCTATGACTTTAGTTTGCAATACATTACCTCTGGCTGTCCGATTAGGCACTGTGTGCTTTCTCTGATTATGGTGTCACCATGTAATACTCATACTCATGTAATGCCCAAACCTGCATTAGAACAATTGCATAATAACAGTGATTAAGGCAATAATGTTCCATTAAGTTTTGCTTTTTTAAAAACAAAAAAAGTATTTTTCTTTGATTAAATGTGGGATAATTACTTTTTTTTGTAACCCCTATTCTTGATTCATACCTTGAGGGATTCTGTTTTTGAGCTAAAATTGAAACCTAGTAGTTTGTATTGTTTGAGTCATCTGAAGGATGAGGGGTAAACAAACTGGCAGCTCAGGCCCTAGGGTGTTCATATCTCACTTTGACTTACCACATTTCTTTAGAAAGCCTAGAGAACACTAACCTACACAAATATCCCATTTTCATTTTCTCTTCTGTGTTGTCACATATTTGTTCACTTAAGAGTAATTTGCAATATTATTAAAAGTCCCATGCCACCTCTGTCTCATTAATTTTGTGTTAATTTCTGATGTCCACTTGTCCAGTTTGTATATATTTTGGGTTGGAAATGCCTCAGATTGCTTGTTTCGTTGCCATCCTAGCGTCATGAAAAGCCTGGTCTCATTAATATTCAGCATGTAAATTAGCTTTGCTCTGGTTGGATCGCTTTTCTCGTGAATATTAGGTATGTAAGTCAGTTTTACCCTGATTGGATAAGAGCTGCAGACATTACCCCAGCTGTCAAGAAGTTTTTTCCCCCTCAACGTTCACATACAAGCTGTCAACATACTTTTCCGTGCCAGTTTGGATTACTTTCAACGATACAATGTCAAAACTTTTGCCCTACGTTTATGACCCCGAGTCTGAAGAGGAGGCTGAACAACACGAACCGCTACCAACTAGTTTGAACACGGACATTGCAGAAGGGTAATGTTAGCTCACTTAGCTAACTCAATAGTAGCCCCAGGGCTGCACACTGAGGAACAGCGAGTCGGTAGTCGCAGACAAGTTGTAATAGATTTGTTGCAGATGAGTTGTAGTAGATGACTTGGTTGAATGTTTTAAAAACCAACCCGTAAACATGCCATACACCCTTACAAAGCTTAGATTGCACTGATTGATCCAAGACCACTCACAAATCATATGATTGTTTACAGCCATAAAATTATTCGCAGTTAGCTCGGCTAGCTCTTCAGCTAAAGTGAAATCTACATACCTTCAAGTCTTCCCTTTATTCACAACAGCTTTTGTAGGGTTCCCCAAGTATCCATGCTTGTGAAATACGAAAATCTGTTTCCTTCTAACCAAAATAATTTCCACAATATGTAAATTTAGTCCAACACACACAGATCAAAACTCTCGTACCGAAGTGCTCTAGCGCTTTCCATACATAAAATTAAGCCATTTATTCTGTAAATCAACATCTTTAGGCAGTGTAGATGTTCTGCTTTGGCATAAAACACAACTCTGTTGTCGGACTGCCATTATCACTGAGATTTCAGATCGGTTCGTTTTCTGCACCTCTTGTCGTTCACTGTCTACTGCATGCAGCAGACAAGTAGGCTACAGCTTTCAAACCTACCATACTTCAAAAACACATTGATCTCATTACATATCTTAAAAAGAAGAAAAAATGTTTTTTTTAATGGCATGGGACCTTTAAGGACACAGATTTTAATACATAAAATGTTTTGATATTACCTCAGTTTACTGTATATGTAAAAGAAAATATTCTGGTTTTGACACCATTTATTAGGCAGTATAAATGTGAAGGAAACTGGTGCAAGCAAAACATTGCTATTAACACATACAATTAACAAATAACTATCAAAACTTCAAATCAAACTTTATATAGCCTAGCACTTTTCCTACATTAAAATGTAGTACAATTTGCTTCACAAAATAATAATAATAAAAAAAAACATGTAACAGGCAACAGAGATAAAATACGTAGTGTAAGAAAACACACCTCTTTAGAGGTGCATTTGACAGTGGTAACACAATTATATGTTCAGTATAAGGCTCTTTTGAATTTCAAGAAAGCCATTAAGCTACCATACGATTAAGCTGTGGGCTGACATTTTTGTAAGATTATTTTTAGGTTTGGTTTCTGTTTTAACAAGAGTGTGGTAAGTGCAGTTGATGGACATCAGTATCATTTCTGTGCATTCAGTGAAGCCGCTGATTGGACTGAAACATTTAGCTCTGACAAATATGAGAAAAAGACCCTCTGGTAATTCATTAGCTGTCTTTCACATATTGTGTGTGTAGTTACTGCTGCTTAATTAACTGAGTTTTGGTCAAAATTGGAGGGAAACCTTCACAGTAAGACAAAGATGTTGATACTGTAAAGATACTATAGTTCAGGGGTTCTCAATCCTGCTCCTGGAGAGCTACCATCCTGCATGTTTTAGGTATCTCCTGACCCTAACACACCTGATTCTAATAATTAACTCCTTACCACACAGCTAAACTTGTTAAGGGGCTTGATAACGAGTTGATTATTAGAATCAGATGTGTTTGAGTTAGGAGATACCTATAACATGCAGGGAAGTAGCTTTCCGGGAGCAGGATTGGGCACCCCTGCTATAGTTAGTAAACAGCGAGAGTAGCGAAAAATGTCACTTAACTTTCACTTTTAAACTTGTCATAAACTGTGACTGTATCAATAAGTGAATGAATCTAATGTGCACAATATTATATTACTGGACCTGAGTTACATAGTCTGGATGCAGCCATCAAAATGTCATACTGCGAATATCCTGTTATGACATGTAGACATTTCAGCCATGAAAAGCCAGTGATATAGATGCAAAGTCTTAATCAGTTAATTTATCAATCTTTGGCAGACCAAAACACATTTTATCAAGTTTGGTTGACGTCAGAAAAATACAGTATTGCAGTAAGAGACAGTGCTGAATACACTATTGCAGTTATGAATATGACACTAATTCTGGTCTTGAAAAGCTCAAGACACTCAAGTAAACCCAATTACACAATCGTCCCTTATTGCCTTATTACTTGACTTTTCAATTGTAAACTTTTCTGAACTATATCCTGCTTTGCCTTTTTGAGGAAAACGTTATTAAGTGAGGCACTTCTAAGCATGGGTCTTAAATGTCAAAAAAACTTCACATCTATAATTCACATACATGAATTAGAACTTTTCCTGGTTTATTAATGTAGGGGCTATTTTACTAACGATGTAACATTAATAATGTGATTTGAGTTGCATTGTTAGGTATAGATTTGCTTGTCAGTCAGCAGTAGAAATGGAAATGTGAAATATACAGAAAAAAATTTGGTATTTTGTGTTTAGCTGCTATTGATATGTCTTGAATGGGCATGGTATTTTCTATGAGATTTGAAAATTGTCATAATATTTGATGCCAGCTGATTTTTTCTGCTCCAGTGAGCTTTAATTTACGTGGGATGTAGTTTGTATTTAAAGACATAAGACTGACTTAAGACTTGAGAAAACTTTGCTCGGTAAAGTTGAAATGCTGATCTTAATATAAAAAAGAACTTAGGGTGGATGGATGGGGCAACAAAAACTTATGACCGGAGATCATTTGTTCATTTCCTATTTCCAAATCTGATTGTCCCCTAATTTTAACAGTTATTATTGCATCCATAATGACAAGTGCCCTCTAACTTGAACCAACTAGGAATTTTAACACAAACCATGAATTTGTCTAAAACCTAAAGATAGCATTTTGCAAAGGTAGATTTCTTATATTTGAACTGTTTGCTCTTTACTTCTGTAGAGCTTTGTATCACGCAGCTATCACTGATTATGGGGTTTCTTGATTGTATTGTGTGAAGGATTCTTCTTCTTTGGTGTGTTTGTGTGCCTGTGTTAGTGTGTGTGCATATCAACAAGCATCAGTGTATGTTTGTGTGTCCGTGTGAAAGTGTGTCTGAATGTGAATGTCTGTTCCTGGAAGAGAGGTCAGCCCTGGTGGTACCACACTATCAGCTTAGTGCAGGCTTTTCTATTCTGTGAGCTCTGATGTATGTGTGGTGTGACCATGTGTGTCGGCACTGCGATGCAGGATTTACTGCCAGCTTTGCCACCTCAACATTTTGCCCACAGCACATAGGCACAAATGTTTTCTACCAATCAATTACATTTTTGTTCCACAGATTTAAGGCCCCTGTGAAATGAGGTTTATATCAGCAGCCTATCTTTGTGGTTTGGCTTTATCTAGTGCAACTGCTGACTTGCTTTGCTTGTAGAGAAGATGGCTCTATCCTGTATAACTGTGCTGAAAGTAGCTAAGCTGATCGATGTCCGTGGTATCTACTTAAACAATCTGTCTTTTAAACAATTTGGACTAACTTATTTTAATGTTGACTGGAATGTATTGTTATGATTTATATTTGCAATGCGATACACTGGTGGTGAAATCTAATGGTATTATAAAGCACTTTGGGTAAAAGCTTCCACCCAATAACATGTACTGTATTCTCAATCAATGCAGGCCCAGAGTTATCACTATTATAATGTTTATCAATTAGTATGTTCATGCTGAACTTTTAAGTCAACAGGTAAAACAAAACTGAATATGTACTTGCCAGTTCCTGAAGAGAAGCTGTCTAATATTGTGTAATTCAGGACCGATAATGCAGTCATTGCATGTCAACAACAAGCATCTTGTCGTTTTAATCAGCACAGCAACTTGATCTTTCTCTTGTGAACAGCTGTTTTCTGTTTGTAGCACATTAGATCAGGATTATGCTGCCATTTATCACCCATGGATCAATAGCACAGTAATTACGCCTAAGCAGTCTTGCTTATTTAAAGGGCTTGCCCTCTCAGATTGTCTCTAAAATGGCAATATGATACCAATCTCTTATGCTTACTTAATGTCCCATGTCTGCATATCTGTGAGTGTTAACTCAGGTAATGTTATTGATCAAAGGCATAGTTTTGTTAAAATCTGTACTGCATTGGTTTTGATCATTTTAATTGTAAGAATTATCTCTACAATTACATCTTAAGCTGAGAGCCTCCTGTTGTATAACAATGACTGGTTCAACTGTATACAGTGTACTGTACAGTATTCCTCTGCTCACAGCCATTCTCCCCAAGGGGCAGGTTGACTCTGTCTCCATTTCTGCATAAAACAGAATTGTGTCATTAGGCAGTAATAGTAGATTAGTGACCTAAGCGCGTGCCTTTCTCAGTAACCTGCTCTTTTCTAACTCTACACCCTTCTGTCATTTCTCCTTTCAGATTGCAGTGCTTTGGATACTCAGGTTTTAAGTCATTGTTTTTCATTGAACCATATGTGTGCACTTGCATGTTATTGTGTCTATACTGTGTATGCATTTGTATTTATGCGGTATGTGGTGAAATGTAGAATTGATTTTTATACATATAATAATACATATTCCTGAAGGCGAGTGTGTGTGTTTGTTGTCCTGCAGTTAAACTGGAGTGGTATCTAGTATGAGAGAGAATGTTGCATGTGCCTATGAGTCATCTTGTGGTGTTTATCCTTTTATTCTTCTCTTTTCAAAAAATGATTTGTGTTTCAAAGTGAACATTTTGGTCAGTGAGGAGGGAGCATTACACAATAGACAAATCTGGCCTGAAGCACTGAGAGTGGCAATACTCTCAGTCTTGAGCCCACAAATTACATTGATGTGGAATAATTTGGTCTTTTGCCTTTGGTGCTTCCCTCCCTTCTCCCTGTGCTGTACTCTTCATCTCCTATCATTTATCTTGTCCTGAAATGATCTCCAAATATACTGTATATGCCTTACTGTACTGTGTTATACTGTATATTTCTTTTGTTTTAAATCGGCTGCTCGGTGTCTAGTTTTGTGCACTCGTGGTTTCTTGTCTTACATTGTGTGTTTCTATTCTCTTTGCAGCCACGCAGTATTTTGGATCCCAAACTGCTCGGCTTGCAGTCTGGAGGGTGAGTGGTGGCTCACTTTCATCATCTGCTGGGTTCACTATTACATCATTGTTATTTAGAAAGGTGCAATATGGAAACATATTGCTGCCACACCAGAAAAAATAAAAAATGCTTCAGTACTACCTTTTAATCTGAAAGTTTTTCATGTGATAACATGAAACTTATCTTGCTATAATGTCAAACTTTTCATACTATAATGTGATACTAATGTTTTTTTCTTTTTCTGGTGTGGCAGAAATACACTAAATTGCTAATTATAAGTTAATGTGAAAGATAGATTAAGCCAACTGTTGTCATAGTACCATGAGGGGAAAAAAGACATATTTAGCTTTCATTAAAGCAGGTTGCTATCCAGTGATCTGCAACATGTGTTGTGTATAAGGGAAGCAAGAAAAAGGGGCCCTAGGGTAAAGCGAGGGCCTGTGCAGCTCGTCACGTTGTGTATCTTTAGGGTCATACCACTGATGTTGCTGAGAGGGCTGACAGAAAGGCTTGAGGATCTTTATCTGTGTGGATGCATTGGGGCCTTTATGTCATGTTGAGGTCATTAGAGAGGCTTTGAGTGACAGTTGAGGTGATGCCACTGAGAGCCTCACAGGAATGGAGCAAGGCTTGTAGGAGTGCAGTAAGGGAACTGTACAGTGTGCACAAGGGAATTGAAAGATGGAGAGAGAGAAAGACAACTGGAACTTGTAGGAACATGAACAGAAAAATTGGGAAAAAGTCCGTTTGAAGTCTGTTTTTAAAGAGTGGAAGAATTTAAGGTGTTGGGATGTTTTTGCTGCAGTGGGACATAGCAGTTTAATTAACTTAAACATTTAAATATATTCAATATTGACTGTATGCACATGATTCAATAATAGGCATACTATTTAATAGGTATAGGCAATGCTACAGCACTACACTGCAACCAGAAATAAAGAACATGCAGGAAAGAAAGGAAGTCTATGGGACAACACAGGGTGAGAGGGATTAGGAAGAGCTCCAGTGTAGGCAGTAAGCGCCATGTGAAGCTGAGAGGAAAGGGTGAGACAGGTTAGGCAGGAGGCATGATCCACGGTGTTTGTCGGCTGTGTAAATCAAGGCCCCCCTTTCACCGTAGTAATGTCTCCCCCAGCATGGTATTATTATGATATTAATACACTTTAAATCTGTCTGCTTCTCTAGGGCTGGCAGTATTCTTTATGGTATTGACAGCATGCCAGATTTACGCCGCAAGAGGACAGTGCCTCTTGTCCGAGACCTGGTGAGTCATCTGCCTCAACAAGGTTATGTGTGATTTATGTTAAATCTATCTAAGTGACCCCAGATTATACCACACTGGTGGAATCCTGCTCTGTGTGAGTATGGACTCCTGTTGAAGATTTTACTAACAACCTGATAATAGTTGTAATGCTGGGGTAGAGTGTCTTTTATTATTATGTAATATTGTTAGGACTGAAATAACAGCCTTTTAACTTAGGTCACTAAAAAAATAGGCTAATTGTTACTTAAGTGTAATTTAGTACTGATTTAATTACAAATATGTTACAGCACATGATTTGTATAATTAAATTAACTTATCTTATATGTGCGGACTATAACTTTCATTATGATAAAAACACGCCAGTAAAGACCTGATTGGTGATAAAAGAAACTACCTAAAACTCTAGCAATTTAGTGTGGAGTACTGCCTTGTGGGATGTTAAAAGTAGTCATAACTCTTCAGCTCGATTAATTAGCCTAGCGAGGGTGTTTAAGACGTTGCATCACAGTGACGCTCCCCCATTTGTTTTTATTGCAACATAATGTGTCATAACATATCCCATCGAGAGGCCTGTTGCAATGCAGTCCACTTTAGCACTGTGCCACATGGTTAGTCCTTCTGAAAGACAACAGGCTGTCGTGTTGCCAATAGTATTCATGTCTGTTTATAACTGTTTGTCCATTATGTGCTGCACAGTATGTGTTTGTCTTGTGTTGTTATGTTTTTCATCTTCATGTATTGTAGCAAGACAGGATAGAAATATTTATTATATCAACTATTTTAAATAAAGTTGTTTAAAAACAACCTGTTTTAATACTATCTAAAGATTTTGAGTCTCTTGTGAAGTAATACATGCATTTTATGCACATGATAATGCAGCTTGATGTCATACACATAGATGCTGATAAATGTTTATATCACGGTGAACAACATGAGTTGATACTGTATTTGTCCATATCTCTCATGAAATTAATAACCAACAATGTCTTGGTAAGTATGGGTTGTCGTCTTTTATTTTTGATTTTTTTGGATTTTGCGTGTATATTTGCCATTCCTACATAGACCCATAACAGCTATGGGTGATATTTTTCAGTGAGTTGTCAGATTTCAGCCTTGCCGACTCATGGCCATTTTTCTTCTTTTTTTATTTTGTTGCTCGGCAGGTTTTGAAAATTGTATTTAACTTGAAATGTTGACAACTCAACCCAAAAATATATCCAAGAGACTTCATTGACTTCTGATTTAACTGTGTGAGGCTTTTAAATCATGTAAAAGTGACACTGAACAAGCCTTTTACACGTGGGATGAAGTCAGTAGTCAGCAAATTAATTGGTCCCCTCTCATGCCTCTCCTTTGTCAATGTCCCCCATTTGCTGTGCGATTGCTTCAGGGCAGCAACAGCGTTTGATTGGAATGGACAGCAGGGTTCCCCCACTTTGTGGCGGGATGCAAAAACATAATCAAAGAGAAAAAAACAGTTTTAAATCAAATCACAAAACACTGAATGTTGTATTGTAGCTTAATAGATATTAACTGGATACAGGGTTATATTGTATTGCCCTCAGCAACCTCAGCAGTGCTGGTGCATGTTGATAAACTTACATCAACACTCACAGTTCATGTAGAGGTCACATTCCCTCCTACATTCTCCATGGCTTCCATGGATCTTTACCATAGCTGGGCTGTACAGACATGAGGGTCGTGGTAAAGACTGATCCAATATTGTCAGCTGTCCATGTCTGCATTCCTCTGTTACATAATTTCCTCCAGTATGGGGTAAATGTCTATCAATCTCTGGTCACCCAGACTCAATGGATATTAATATAATATAGCTAATTTACATGTGTATATCTGTGTGTCTGTGTGTTACTTGTTTGTGTTTGTGAGAGTGCCTTATGTGGGCGCATATTGTACATGTTCGAGTAAATTTGTGAATGTTTGAACCGATGCGTGTGTTTTTTACGTGTGCGAGTCGGTGTTGTGCGTGCGTGGGTCTGTGTCGTGCAGTACAGCTGGCTTCATCCATACATGAGTGTGTCTTGTGTTTCTCTGAGTCAAACTAATGTGCAGAGCAGACAGCAGAAAATATGATCAAAGCTTCATCCAACAGAGAAATGAAATAAACGCCAAGCATGACTGCAATTTAGTAACTTCCAATGCATGAGTGGATAAAGAATCATGCAACGGCTGTATAATCTCTCTCGATAGTAGTTATTTTTTAAGAGCTCTGTGCCCTAATGAGCAGTCCTGCATGGCAGTTGAGACACCTATGCGCTCAGTATGGTTAAATACAATTACTCTGCTGTTTGTGCCTTTTATAATTCACCTTCCCACTCCCTGTCTAATTAATTTTCTTTATTTCTTTCACTCTCTATTAATGGCCACCTGGAAATCATAGGCTTTGGTAAGCTTACTGTCTGTCTGTGCTTGTGCATGATTTAGGAGAAACAAGATGTAGAGAGTTAGCATTATCCATATATCTAGATATTATTTGTGTTTTGATGAATGAATTTAATATTTCAGCTAATTTCTATATCTAAAAGCTATTCTTATATTCTTAGATTCAGGGACCAAAATAAATGATTCAGCATTTCTATATGACACTTACTTCTACCATATTACATTGTAATTCAGTCACAAGCTTTGGTGTTCTACAGGCCACCGTCTGTAATTCTATTGTTATACTGTCTAAAACTGCACAAAAGTAAAATGGGTCAATGGATTTCTCCCTTTTCATAATGTTTCCTTTTCCTTTCCTCTCAGACCCTCACTGCTCGAAAGGCAGGCATCTCGTTCGCTCTGGTGAACCGGTCCACTCTGAATAATGAAGACCTGGTGAGTACTAACGTGCCCACTTTCACTGCCTGCATGGGAATCATTGTTTGGTTGTAGTGGAGTCTTGGTGGGTAATGGAGGGTTCTGTAGAGATATAGGATTTTAGACTCATGTTCTTATTATTTTTTTAGGGTGGTATTTGGAAGTGGAGGGTGCTGGATCACTGACAAACTTTTATAGTAGTGGTGTTTGCCGCAGCCATTGTACTTCAGAGTTCAGGATCACGTTGCCAGGAACACAGGGTTCCAAAATGAAAATTAGATGGATTGCATCATTTACTGCCTTTATTTCTTTGGATGTATATTTAGCCATCATCTGTCTCTCGGTCTGTCTCTCTGTATACAGTACTAAACACTGCAGTTTATGAAAATGGTCACTGTGGCCATATACTTACTCTTTCTGCTGTGCTGTTTCTATCAGATCAGAAATTAAGAGATGGTCCTATCATTTTGTATGGTCTGCAATTAATAATACACAGTGTTCATCTAGAAACAGAGCTATAGAAAAGGCAGAATGTTTCAGTCAATAACTAGAGACACTTCTGTGTTGACCTCTAAAGCTCTCCCTGCATTAATTGATCGCAATTCTTCCCTCCCAAAGGGAAGGCAGTGTTATAGGAGGCAAACAGCAGGAGAAAGCAGTTTCTTAGCAAGACAAACTCACAGACAATTTCATATCCGCTGATGTACAACATGGGGCTGCCTAAGCCTACAAGATTACTGGATTAAATTGTGCTCACAAATATTTCATCTTTTCAAACAAGAGACATGACACTCAATTTATGTGCTTTTTCATATTTTTTTCTATTTGACACACTTCACTTAGTGTTCATGGTCCATATACCCTGTTGCTGTGAGGTGACAGGGTCTTGATTACTTACTGATAACCATGGGTTTGATTAAAGGGGCTTTAAGGATGAACACCCACTGTTCCAGATGAGGCAGAAATGACGTGATAGATGCACTGTATTAATATCTGTATAAAAAGGGCTGATTCTTTGGCATATTTGGAGATTGTACAGCTATAGCAAGTAAATGCTTGAGCTTTAGGAGTAGATGTCCAATATTCTGATGAGGAAAAAACTGGGAAGAATTTAATACTTGGTGGTGAAGGGTAGCTGGGTTCTGAGCAAAGCTGCAGATTGTGCGGTCTTGGTAAGTAGGACGAGCAGATGTCAGAGTTTTATCTGCTGCATTAAGTCCAGGAGAGTGCTTTCCTGTGAGGACTGCAAGAGTACTCAGTAAATGACCATATGCTGTTTAAGAATGCAGAGGTGTTAGTGGAAGAGAGGGGGAAAGGAGAGGAGAGGAAGTGTTAGAAAATAAGAGGAATGAGAAGAGAATTAAAGGAGAGCAAAGCAGAGAGTGATTTGTCATCATGACCCCACACAGCCCTAATGTCACTGATCAGGCATCCATGTTGAACAATTTGCCCTCAACTCCCTGAAGAGATGTTCTAATCCATTTAGATTAATGATCTTTTTTTCTTTTCTCTTTTAACTTAATACATTTTAATTGAATTTAATTTAGTAAATACACTAGCTGATGTATAGAACTCTCTCCCTTGATGCTAGTCCCTTTCTGCCTCATGTTTCCCATGCATCTGCTTTTTAGAGCAGAAAGAAACATTATATGTGGGCCGGCTAACAGCCAGTGTGTCCGCTTAATGTTCTGAGCTGCATCTGATCTGAGCACCAGAGCTTTTTAATGGTGACTGTCAACATAAACTAAGGTTGTGCTTACCTGGCGAGACAAAGGGAGAGTCTCATTTAGAGCAAGGAAGGGGGAAGACATGGGTCAAAGAGTATTTAGAAATAGCGTGTCATGTGTTCCTTTAAGTCAGTTCAGATAGCATCAGGCAAGCAAATACACCACCTAATATTATGCATGCCTTTGATCTCTGCACAGGTCATTTTTTATTCAAATCTTTCCAGACAGAATACATATTAGATTGAGTTTAAAATACTTGCAGTTGTTTAAAGATCACATGTTTCATGTGATTACTTGTTAGGCCTGAAATGGTATAGTACTTAAAGCAAAAGATAAGAAGTGTAGATGGCTGGGACAGGATGAGGAGGATAGCAGTGTCAATGAAGTGGTTGACAAGGACAATAGGTGGTGAAATTGGAAAGGAGGGGTGAAAGGAGGATGAGAGATTAGATTCTTCCCTGTCAGGCAGAGGCTGTGGCTGTCAATCAGCTCAAACAGTGTCTTGCACATCACCAAAGGTTACCTCACAGTGTAGCACATGAAGCACACACATATAGCACTCTTAACACATCTACTGCACAGTGTGACATGCAGTGTCAGGAGAGAAGGAACATTTGAAAACAGAGAAATAGACTGGAGGAAAGAACTAGGCCATAAAATGTCACTTTCTTTAAATGCCAAGGCAGGAGGAAAAAAAGAGTGACATACTGAACATGCTCAGTAATGGAGTAACTTTGTAAAATGAAAAAAAAAATGTAATTGGATGGGAAAATAGTAGCCAAAAAAAAGATGGTATTCACAAGCCAAGACATCTGAGTGAGAAAAACAGAGATTGAGAGGTCTCTGAGATTTCCCACGCTCATAGAATTTTTGGCTCACTCATCTCCTGCAGGCTGTGTCAGTATCAGACGGTTCAGTATTAAATTTGGTGAGGCTTCCGGGTGTGGCCCTGTTCTGGCTAGTGTATGAGTGTATGAGTGTATGAGTAGCGAATAAATCTCAGACATCTGCTTCATCTCATCGTCCTCAGATTAAAAGGGAAATCTCTCTCTGTCTCCCTCGGTGTTTCATTAAAGGTCCTCCAGGGTTCAGCAGCCTCTGTGCTGCATCAGTGACGCAAAGTCTCACAATGTTATAGCCTTGCTGTCCTGTCATCTGGTGTCATTTAATCATCTGTGTGTCGGCACACATACCGGCACACATACTTATCAGTATGTGTGTCTGAGTGGACAGTGCAGCAGTTGCTGCCGGGAAGTGCAGAGCTACTGTTCAGGTGTTAAAGCACATTGTCAACAGACAGAATGGCTGACAGCACAGGGTGGGGGAGGAGGAGAAGGGATGAAGTGTGGAGCATAGGAGAAGTGGAGAGCAAGTACCTCTTGAAGATTTATTTAACCACCATACATCTCCTTCTCTTTCTCCGGCACTTTCTCTCTCTCTCCCTCCTCCGCTCTCAATCTGGATAATGTTCACTTTTAAAAACCTTATTTACAGCATCCATTGATTCTCCCTTCAGGAATTGGCAAGACCTGGCCCGTTTTTCCAGTCGTTGTGGATGGCAGGGCTGCTGCAGTAAAGCATTCAATTTGAAGAGGCTTCTGTTACACACCAATCAGTCTAGACAGACCTCTAGTCAACTTTAGTATTCGGTCTCGAGAAGCTTTTGTCAGTAAACCACTCAATGTGAACAAAGCCTGTAAACTAAGAATGCTGTTAATCTAAGCTTAATGAGATGTCAGACTGATTTTCTCCCATATGGCTGACCTCTTCATTGATGATAAGGTAATCAGAAAAAGATCAACAAAGCCTTCTACAAGTTATCTCCTGGAATAATGCAATCTGTTTGATCCTCCTCTCTAAGAAAACAAGCTTGAAAAATACAGCAGTACTGATGAGTCATCACTGCTGTTTGTCAATTTATATGATTGTGAAGATGAATGCAGAAGGGTATTTCATCCAATTTAGATTGTAAATCAATGTGTATTAAGATTAGTGAAGGTGTTTATTCTGCCAGACTTCTAAACTTTGACTGAAACTTTGTCTTTATGTGTGTTTTATTGATTCCCCAGCAGGTGTAAAAAGTATTCCTCTTATCTTATTTCAGTACTGATCTCATGATATATTGAACATCTCTGAAAGGCAATTTAAGCTCAAACTTGTTTTTATTTACTTTCACAATATGAAATCTTGTTCTCTGTACCTCATGGTGCCATGAGAGTTTAACAGCATCGGTTCCATCTCCTCTCTTTTTCACATCCCTACATTTTTTTCCCATTATTTTCTTGATACCACTGTATTTCTTATATTGTTATTTCTATTTCTTTTTCAGAAACTACATGTCTTTAAGAAGACTCTCCAGGCCTTGATCTACCCAATTTCATCTACAACACCCCATAACTTTGAGGTTTGGACTGCTACTGCGCCCACATACTGCCATGAGTGCGAGGGGCTGCTGTGGGGTATTGCCCGCCAAGGCATGCGCTGTTCTGAATGTGGTGTCAAATGCCACGAGAAGTGCCAGGACCTCCTCAATGCAGATTGCTTACAAAGTAAGAAATTACATTAATTTATACATCAACACATCAAGCTAGTGGCTTTGCACTCAACATACTATGGATTAAGTTATTCTGTTACATGTATACCTTTTTAATGTCTGTTTTTTATAAACTTGGACACATAACTGTTACAATGGTTTAATCCTAAATTACATTTTTTTTCTCTGGGAATCTATTATGTTATACTTTGTAATGCTTTTGCTTTTGTTTTTTTCTTCCCCTCACATTTCTATAAATACCAACCATAAGTCCCACAATACATGTAAATGCTGTCATAGGGATTTGTGTAATATATATTACATGTTCTGGGACTCATAACTACAAGTAACATGCTGCATTTACATTGCTTGCTCCGTCACTGGCACTCAGTACAATCTCCAATCAGCTTTTCCAATCAGGCACACCCCTGCTATAACAGTGATAGTAACAATAGTAACAATGCGATATGCAGGCTTCAGGATGATCCTCATGGCAATCCTCATACACACTTAAGTGGATTAGCTACACCCCAGCTGTTATAAAACTCAGTGTTTTGTAACAGTTTTATACTAGCATAACAATGTTTTATAATTCAAACTGCGATTCATCTTTATCACATTTCAATCTGCACTCATGAACGCACTGCAGATACAAGATGATACTGTGATCAGATACAGAGAATTAACTATTGCATGAGCCTCTTTTGTCTTATAGAAGCACTTTCATATTAATAAACACACATATACACACACTGACATCAGTGCATTAATTTGTGATTTATCATCCATCAGCACACATTAGCTCTGATCCATTACTGGATGCTTTATTAACAAACTCTTTGCACACAAGTAGCGATAAAAGAGCTAACCATAGATTTTTAAAAGATAAGACTGAAAGAATGGTGGTGATGATGAATGCCCTAGTACTGGCATTTACTTCTTGTTTTTATCTTTTCTTGTGCATTAAATATGCTGATGTCAGAGACTAAACAACACTCTTGGGTTGTTTCAGGGGCAGTAGAGAAGAGCTCGAAACATGGAGCAGAGGATAAGACTCAGAATATCATCATGGCTATGAAAGAGCGCATGAAGATAAGGGAAAAGAACCGCCCTGAGGTGTTTGAGTTGATCCAGGAGATGTTCCAAATCTCCAAAGAGGACTTTGCTAGCCATCTGAAGACAGCCAAGCAGGCTGTACTGGATGGAACCTCGAAGTGGTCTGCTAAGATCAGCATCACAGGTTGGTCTACTCCCTGTAATTTATCATGAAGTTTATTTTTCAATCCATGCCTTACATTTTCTACAATGAATCATACCATAATAGTATCTGTCAATTAGGATATAAAGTTGTTTTATTAGCTTTTGATTTACACATTAATCATGAATCAGCCGGATAGTAAACAAGTAATGTCCTTATACTGCTGCCTATGAGGCTTGACCTTTGGCCAATGACCTATAACCCAAATCAACAATACTGCCATTACAAGTCAAGCTCCTCTCAAATGACAAATGTTGTTATTTTAATTAGTATTTACTTGCCATTAACCTGAAGATCTTGGTCATTAACCTCTGGCACTGAACCAAAAACAGAGATGCTCATTTGAAATAGAAATTGATTAGATAGTTTGGGAATAAGTAATTTCTTGATAATAGTGTGATGGGTACTGCCTCATCACTGTTAATGTGGACAATGATGGTTTTTTGGTCATCTTGTTGAGACTTTGGAAATGGAAGTTTAAATTCTTGACATATTTAAATCATATCTACTATACTCTACTCATTTACTTAGCTCTAATGAAAAGACAAGATGAGCAGTGGAAGAGCTTATGAGGTTGGCACAATGCTTCCTGTCAAATGTTAAAAATGGTGACATAGTAAATACAAAGCAATTGAGAGGCAATGATGACTTATTATAGTAGTGGAATACTTGCTGTAACCGACAGATATTATTGAGCTTCCTAGCATGTTAATCTGTGATGTGCTGACGGGTCTTTGCACGGTGTATGTTGGAAATGAGCCCCCCTAGAGTCGCGCCTCAANTGATGACTTATTATAGTAGTGGAATACTTGCTGTAACCGACAAATATTATTGAGCTTCCTAGCATGTTAATCTGTGATTTGCTGACGGGTCTTTGCACGGTGTATGTTGGAAATGAGCCCCCCTAGAGTCGCGCCTCAGGCTCTCTCTAAGATGCCAATCAAAATGTCATGATGCCCCCGAGTACAGTTTGAGAGTGAAGCACTTTACAGCATATTCAGAAGGAAAATTATTTGGGTTTCTTTTTGAGACAACTTTCCACACCTGCATGTGTGCCCCTTTTTGTGGTATTATTAGCTTGACAATTTATGCAGTGGTTTGATAAATTTACCAACTTAGATTAAAC